>BOPN01007166.1:40000-47500 GCA_017312705.2 Penaeus japonicus | reverse complement strand
AAAAGGGTAAGGAGAAGAAAGTAAGAAAGTGAGAAAATCATTTCGACCACTTGCTGAATGAAAGAAAGTATGAAAGAATGAAAGAAAGAGTATTTTTGGGGGGATGGAATGCCAAACCAGTAAATCCTATTAAACTGTAAAATATCAACGAACAGGTGAATATGTTAGATGGAAGAAGTAGAGCCATTGCGCTTATGCTAATTATAGGGAGGAAAGTTTATGCTGCGACGAATGAAAATCTTGCAGGAAATGCTACAGAGAAGACTTAAGGAAGGAAGGAACACCGAAAGATGATAATCAGATGAGACAGATCCTACAAAACAAAAGAAAGCATTTCAAGAAGAGGAGACAAAGGCATGTATTTTCATTAATTGAAAGAAGGACTGTTAGAAAGCGCCGTAAGAATTTGCATGAGGGAGAAAGGAATGGGAGTAGAGTAAAGTGTGTACAAGGCATATTTGCCAGAGCAAAACGTGTGTGTGTGTGTGTTTGTGTGTGTTGTGTGTGTGTGTGTGTTGTGTGTGTGTTTTGTGTGTTGTGTGTTGTGTGTTGTGTGTCTGTGTATCTGTTTTACCCAATTCTGATAAAATCCATATATCATCATTTATAACAATTATTGTATTTATTGGAATAATAATGATGAATAATCTATTAGTTTATCGGCCTTCCATCGAACGAACGAACGTAGTAAAGAAAAGATGAGAAACTGGATTCTCGAAAGAAGAAAAGCGGGAGAAGAACTAAGATACCAGCTAGCTACCTAAAAGGAAGTATTAGCCTTCCATATTTACGCGTTCAAATTTATATATAAATACAACTGCTGACTCCTTCCCTAGAAAAGTTATATCCATGAAAAAGAAATACATATGAAGAAAGTTGTAAATTACGAAGAAGATAAATTACGTTTGATATCCTTATTATATAGAATGCAAATAACCTAAATGATTATACCTACAAACCTTAGGGTGATCGAAGGAAGAATTTTCTACAAGAGAACAATAGAAAAGCAGTAATAACCCTTTTAATTATAAATCTGGTGAAATCTGCAAGAGGTTCAGGTTAGAAAAATCGTTAGTTGTTTTTTTTAGGTCTTTTATATATACATTGAACAATTAACTTATTCAGATAGAAGAAAGTATTCCTGGAGACTTCTTCATTATTTTGGAGAAAACTTGAATAGTTAAAAAGAATACATTTAATCAACTCACCTAGCCTGTTCTTATATGATCTCTATGGATCTCCAGATATACTAACAAGTAATAGCAATAAGAAATATACAATCATTAAGGTGACTGAATGAAGAAATTTGAATAACGACATACGAATTAAGGAAATGATGGAAATCAAAATAAAAAGAAAGGCAAAAAGTGACAAAAGGTTGATAGTAAAAGAGTCTGAGATATTATAAGGACCTATTTTCCGAGTTCCTTATCAGATCTCGGTGGTACAGGCGGCAAAGCATCTAAGTCTCTTTTCAATAGACCAATCAGGTTAGATCTCGGTGGTACAGTCGACAAAGCATCCAAGTCTCTTTTCAGGTTGGTTCCAGCGTCGGAGGTTCCCGGGTTCGAGACCAGAAAAATCTTTCCTCGGGAAAAGTTAACAGGTGCCCTTGGCACTTGCTCGTGTTTGGCGGTTCACGAGCGTTCTCTTCGGAGATAACGTCCCCCACTCGAGGTCAAAGGTCATTCCGGTCGGCAGTCACGCAGGGAAGGCAGCACAGGCCTCTGGATTATAAGTGTGTTCAAATCTGTATGAGGTTCTGGTTGGTCCGATTGGGTGGTTGTTTTGCGATCAATTTGGAGCAGAAACACTTGGATTCTTCATATCATTTGAAACTTTTTACTCTATCAATTTTACCTATTTGATTTCTAAACAATAGCAGATGTAATATAAAACTAAAAAAAAAAATCTGATATACCCATATTGATATATACTTCATATACAATATATACTTCATAACTGACGACTTACAAAATCTTATGCATTATTCTAGCTTGTGAAGAAAGCAGATATCTATAGAGTTATTATAACCATCAACATAAATTACATTTCCTGTCATCATGTGTTTCTCTGTTCATTGCTTACTTTTATGATCTTATGAAGGAGATTTGATTTCATTTGATAAATTTATTACGCTCAGATGGCGGCAATCAATAATACATACCTCAGTAGCTACATAAAATAATGTCACGCAGGACACTCTGGAATCAATATTAACAGTAACACAGTAACAGCAAAACAAAAACAATAATAACAATATTGATAATAATGATAAAATGAAATAGAAAAACAGAGATAATTAGAGAAAAAAAAAATAGAAAGAGGAAGCACGATATTGTTTATATATAAATTGATATACATTTTGTTCAGAATATATAAAGATTTTGATTAGAATATCAGTGAAAATGGTGGTGAGTAATCTATAGTATTTTCTTATTGTTTTTTTTTCTCTCTCTCTCTCTCGCTCTTTCACGTAACATTAATTCATTTTTTTTTTAGAATTTCGTCCATTAACGACAGTCAAGTATATTTTTTTTTCTCAAGAATTGATGATAACCTATAACAATCTATATTAAACAGAACTGCAGATAATCAATTCATAATACTATAAAAACACGGCTTCTTGGATCACTAATACAAATTGCTTTAAATTAGAATTACTATGGTAATCATGACAAACTCTGGTAATTATGGTAATCATTGAAAATAACTTTAACTGAAAGATTAATCGGTTGATAATTTACAGTGTTCATACATAACAGCATCACGTAAACATAAAAAAAAGAAAAAAATCTGTATATATATCTATATCTATCTATCTATCACGAGAGAGAGAGAGAGAGAGAGAGAGAGAGAGAGAGAGAGAGAGAGAGAGAGAGAGAGAGAGAGAGAGAGAGAGAGAGAGAGAGAGAGAGAGAGAGAGAGAGAAAGCGAGTATGAAAGAGAACGAGAGAAAAGAAGCTAGAGATGAAATAGAAAGAGAATGAGAAAAATAAAATAAAGAGAGGGACTGAGAATGAGAATCTTCTCCCTTTCTACCTCTCTCTGTATACCTCAGGAAAACAGATTCCTGCGTATAAATGAATGAGAACGAAGAGAGAGAGAGAGAGAGAAAGAAAACCGGCATATATATAGTTTATGATAACAATAAAGATGATGGTGAGTATTTTACAGGGTTTTTGTTTATTTTGTTTATCTTTTTCTTATCCCATGTTCTCTCTCACTTTGTTTATGCAATTTTCCCTCATATGGCTTTTGGTGTAATTGTAATCTAATTGATTATATTAATCTAGTAACGAACAAAAAAAAATCTATAATTTACTTAACAATAATATTATGAAGACTTTATTGATGTTTAATAAATGTTATTTTTTGCAAAATAGATCACGTTTAATATTTTCAACAGAGATGATTCGAATAACTTGAATGATATTTGCAATAATTAAGATAATTGAATGAAGAAATTTGAACAATAGATTAAGAATGGAAATCCAAGTAAAAGGAAAGATAAAAGGGACCAAAAGTCTATAATAAAGGTGAGAAACAGTCTTTCTATTTAATAGAAAAACAGAGATAGAGAGAGAGAACGAAAAAAAAGACGAAGGGAAAGCAGAGAGAGAGAGAGAGACAGAGAGGGAAAAGAGAGAGAGAGAGAGGGAGAAAGAGAGAGAGAGAGAGAGAGAGAGAGAGGACAGAGAGGGAGAGAGAAGACAGAGCGAGAGTGAGAGCGGGGGGGGGGGGGGTTAAACAATCAGACAGAAGATAGGAATTAAGGAAGAGTTAGATAAAGGACAGAGAGGAAGAGGGAAAGAAAAAGAAATGATTAATATTTGTTTAACATAAGCAGATTAATTACGTTCAGTATCTTTATTACTGAGAATACAAATAACCCGAATAATTCTATATACAATTATTAAGATGATTGAATGTAGAATTTTGAAAAACGACAGACAAAATAAGATAATAATGGAAATCAGAGTAAAAGGAAAGGTAAAAGAGACAAGAAAAAAAGATAAATAAGTAAATAGATGAATAATTTTAAATGAGTTGGAAATATAAAATGACCTATTTTCGAGTTCCTTAATTAGATCTCGGTGGTACAGGCGGCAAAGCATCCAAGTCTCTTTTCAGGTTGGTTCCAGCGTCGCAGGTTCCCGGGTTCGAGACCAGAAAAATCTTTCCTCGGGAAAAGTTAACAGGTGCCCTTGGCACTTGCTCGTGTTTGGCGGTTCACGAGCGTTCTCTTCGGAGATAACGTCCCCCACTCGAGGTCAAAGGTCATTCCGGTCGGCAGTCACGCAGGGAAGGCAGCACAGGCCTCTGGATTATAAGTGTGTTCAAATCTGTATGAGGTTCTGGTTCGGTCCGATTGGGTGGTTGTTTTGCTGTGATTCGCAATCAGTTTGGAGCAGAAAGACTTGGAATCTTCATATCATTGGAAAGTTTTTACTCCATTTTTATTTATTTGATTTCTAAACAATAGCAAATCTAATATAAAACTACTTGGGCAAGAATCCGCAGATGTACAAGTAAAATCAAAGATTACCATAAGATAATTTGTCTGTTTTGCAAGTATAATACATGTCATTGTGAAAAGAATGGAAGAGGGAAAGATAGAGAGAGGAATATATAAGAAAAGTAGTTATTTGATAAAGTACGTTAAAATAATATAATGATAAAGTTTTCAAATATAACTTTGACATATTGACTATTATAATAAATTATTGTCCGTATTAATTAATACTTCATTACTGACGACCTGCAAAACTTTCATAGCCACCGATATACAATTGTACTTTACGCCTCCTCGTGTCTTCGTCACTTACTATTTATTCCTTTATAGAGAAGAGAAAGACAAAGAGAGCGAAGAGGAGTTCGTGTCTCTCTGTTCGTCGCTTACTGATGATTAATTAAAAAAGAAGAGAAAGAGAATTCAAGAGCGAAAAGAAGAATTGCTATCATTTTATATTCATGATAAAGAAATACCTTCAACCTTATCATTCAGATTTTATAAAAGTATTCCTCGATACCTTTTTTTACTTTATGACTTTTATTGATTTTATTTGGAAATAATTATATAGTTAAAAAGAAAACAAACTTTAGTCTGCATATTTCCTTGGCTGTTATTATATAACTTGTAGGAATCTCCAGATATACAGATAAACATTACCAACAACAGAAAATATATGTTAGAATTACCATGGATTAATAATATCTTAATACATGTTATTCTCTTTTTGTATAAGCGAAATAAAGAAGAGGAGGAGAAGAAAAGAAGAAAGGAATATATACAAAACATCTTTTCACTGTTTACTCAAATCGGTTGTTAGTTCAAGGGGGAGAGAGAGAGAGAGAGAGAGAGAGAGAGAGAGAGAGAGAGAGAGAGAGAGAGAGAGAGAGAGAGAGAGAGAGAGAGAGAGAGAGAGAGAGAGAGAGAGAGAGAGAGAGAGAGGAAAGAGAGAGAGAGAGAGAGAGAGAGAGAGAGAGAGAGAGAGAGAGAGAGAGAGAGAGAGAGAGAGAGAGAGAGAGAGAGAGAGAGAGAGAGAGAGAGAGAGAGAGAGAGAAAGCGAGTATGAAAGAGAACGAGAGAAAAGAAGCTAGAGATGAAATAGAAAGAGAATGAGAAAAATAAAATAAAGAGAGGGACTGAGAATGAGAATCTTCTCCCTTTCTACCTCTCTCTGTATACCTCAGGAAAACAGATTCCTGCGTATAAATGAATGAGAACGAAGAGAGAGAGAGAGAGAGAGAGAGAAAGAAAAAGAAACAGGCATATATATAGTTTTTGATAACAATAAAGATGATGGTGAGTATTTTACAGGGTTTTTGTTTATTTTGTTTATCGTTTTCTTATCCCATGTTCTCTCTCACTTTGTTTATGCAATTTTCCCTCATATGGGATTTGGTGTAATTGCAATCTAATTGATTATATTAATCTAGTAACGAAAAAAAAAATCTATAATTTACTTAACAATAATATTATGAAGGCTTTATTGATGTTTAATAAGTGTTATTTTTTGCAAAATAGATCACGTTTGATATTTTCAACAGAGATGAATCGAATAACTTGAATGATATTTGCAATAATTAAGATAATTGAATGAAGAAATTTGAACAATAGATTAAGAATAGAAATCCAAGTAAAAGGAAAGGTAAAGGGACCAAAAGTCTATAATAAAGGTGAGAAACAGAGTCTTTCTATTTAATAGAAAGACAGAGATAGAGAGAGAGAACGAAAAAAAAGACGAAGGGAAAGCAGAGAGAGAGAGAGAGAGAGAGAGAGAGAGAGAGAGAGAGAGAGAGAGAGAGAGAGAGAGAGAGAGAGAGAGAGAGAGAGAGAGAGAGAGCCAGACAGAGAGGGAGAAAGAAAGAGAGAAAGACAGAGCGAGAGTGAGTGGCGGGGGGGGGGGGGGGGTAAACAATCAGACAGAAGATAGGAATTAAGGAAGAGTTAGATAAAGGACAGAGAGGAAGAGGGAAAGAAAAAGAAATGATTAATATTTGTTTAACATAAGCAGATTAATTACGTTCAGTATCCTTACCAATGAGAATGCAAATAACCCGAATAATTCTATATACAATTATTAAGATGATTGAATCTTAAGAATTTTGAAAAACTGTTTCGAACAAAATAAGATAATAATGGAAATCAAATTAAAAGGAAAGGTAAAAGAGACAAGAAAAAGATAAATAAGTAAATAGATGAATGTTTAAATGAGTTGGAAATATAAAATGACCTATTTTCGAGTTCCTTGAGTAGATCTCGGTGGTACAGGCGGCAAAGCATCCAAGTCTCTTTTCAGGTTGGTTCCAGCGTCGCAGGTTCCCGGGTTCGAGACCAGAAAAATCTTTCCTCGGGAAAAGTTAACAGGTGCCCTTGGCACTTGCTCGTGTTTGGCGGTTCACGAGCGTTCTCTTCGGAGATAACGTCCCCCACTCGAGGTCATTCCCGGTCAGCAGTCACCTGGGAAGGCCTTTGGAGCCTCTGGATTATAAGTGGGTTCAAATCTGTATGAGGTTCTGGTTCGGTCCGATTGGGTGGTTGTTTTGCTGTGATTCGCAATCAGTTTGGAGCAGAAAGACTTGGAATCTTCATATCATTGGAAAGTTTTTACTCCATTTTTATTTATTTGATTTCTAAACAATAGCAAATCTAATATAAAACTACTTGGGCAAGAATCCGCAGATGTACAAGTAAAATCAAAGATTACCATAAGATAATTTGTCTGTTTTGCAAGTATAATACATGTCATTGTGAAAAGAATGGAAGAGGGAAAGATAGAGAGAGGAATATATAAGAAAAGTAGTTATTTGATAAAGTACGTTAAAATAATATAATAATAAAGTTTTCAAATATAACTTTGACATATAGACTATTATAATAAATCATTGTCCGTATTAGTTAATACTTCATTACTGACGACTTGCAAAACTTTCATAGCCACCGATATACAACTGTACTTTACGCCTCCTCGTGTCTTCGTCACTTACTATTTA
>BOPN01007166.1:20000-30000 GCA_017312705.2 Penaeus japonicus | reverse complement strand
ACGAACTGACCTTTCCCATGCACAGCTCTCATGACAACTATTTCCTCACTACAAGTCATGCACTCCTTCCCTTTCCTCATGGTAAGAGAACCGGAAAAATTATTAAATATTTCCCGCAGGAGATTAAGAACGAAAGATATTGAAGACAAGAAGGACTCGAACAAATTATTAGCCTTTTTTTATTTTTTTTTCATAGTTCTCCCTCTCTTCCTTTCCCTTTTCAGGAAAACTTTTGACTCGAAGAAAATGGAGAATTACGATAAGATAATATATAATTCTTATTTTTCTCTCTTTTTACTGAAGGTTCAATGTTTTTTTTTACGAAGAAAGACTTTATATGTTGAAATTATGTTCTCCGCTGGATTATTTTGGTACATTATTGATAATGTCATTATTATTATTATTATTGTCATCATCATCATTATCGTCATCAACGTCTTTACAACCATTTTTCTACATTTCTGAATGAAACTGTGTGTGTGTATATGTATATGTGTTGCGTGTGTGTGTGTGTTTGTGTGTGTGTGTGTGTGTGTGTGTGTGCTTGCGTGTGCGTGTGTGTGTGTGCAATCTCTCATCTTGCTACCGACCCTGAACTCTAAGACTAAACGAGAAATGCAAAAAGAAGATCCACGAAGATGCAGCGTCATGCAACAAATGTCAAGTGCCTACGAGTGATCAATTTTCATTATTTTTATATTTTTCTTCTCATTAGAATTGCTATTAATATTATCATAATCGTTTTTAATTCTTGGTGTCATTTTTGAATCTGCTATAACTATTAAAAGGGGTTAAGTTATTGAAGAACGTATAGAGCGTAAAAGACTGCAAAAAGTAGACCAAAAGAGAGAAAGAGAGAGAGAGAGAGAGAAAAGGAGAGAATGAGAGAGAATGAGAGAGAGAAAGAGAGAGAGGTGAGAATGAGAGAGAAAAAAGAGATAGAAGACTGTAAACCAACAGAAAAGATATTAGAAACCTTATTGAGAACCGACTGTCCACTCTATAGCCATCATTTAATTATCACGAAACCCATCATTAAGGAAAGGGATTACGACATGACAAGAGTCAATCTATGCCTATATATTTGCACTACTGAATTATTTGCGAACCACACACGCCCGCCTTATTAAGAAAAGTTCTAGCATCTATTTCAGAGGTCCACGTACTGACCAGACCCCCCCCCCAAAAAAAAAAAAGAAAAAAATAATAATAATCACAAAATCATAAGAAAGAGGTAACGAAACTAGGATTATACATATATATATACACACACACATGTTTGCATCAATGCATGTTAAAGACCCTCCCTCTCTCTCCCTCTCCACAGCCGCAGTTACCTTACGTGTTCCTTTCTCTGCCAAGCTTCTGAGATGACTGATGCGAAAGAGCAAGGCGGGCTCCCTTTTATACCCGAGCCACTTGTCGGGGTCAGGTTCTTGTTGGATCCAGGAGACGAGGCGAGGCGAGATGTGTGTACGTGTGTGTGTGTGTGTGTGTGTGTGTGTACATGTGTGTGTGTACATGTGTGTTGCTCTGTCTCTGTCTGTGTGTGTGTGGATATGTGTAGGAGAGTTTTGTTTGATTTAGAGTGGGTTTTATTCTCTATTATCGTTTGTGTTTGTATGTTTTTTGTGATGTTATCATAACAGGTATGGTTGGCATGGTCTCACGGGGGATAAAAACGGCATTTTTTTTTTATTTTTTATCTCGCGCTCACTCTCTCTCTCTCTCTTTCTCGCTTACATGATAATGAGTGTGATGCAGCAGAGGTCAAGTTTTGAGTTCTTGGTTTAATGTTAACTTGATCGGAAGGAACGAGCGGCGTCTCAGTGTGAAAGAGGACGCTGGCTTGCTGTTCTCAGGAACTTGCATCTATAATGTTATTGGGTTGACGTAGTGTGTTTCTTCGGACAGAGGCGGTCGTGAAACATTTCGCGTGGTTATGTGTGTTTGTTTTTGTGTGTGTGTGTGTTTTTTTTATTATATGTGTGTGTGTGCTTGTGTGTGTGTGTGTGTGTTTGTGTGTGTGTGTGTGTATGTGTGCGCGTGTATGCGTGTGTGTGTGATGCATCTCTACACATATACGTATGTGTGGCCGCATAGATAGTATATATGCGCACGGAAGAACAAAATATTTCTTTCTTGAGCCTGATATTGTCTCCACACTGACTTCCAAAGGCTGGTTACGTTTGGGAATGTGTTCAAAGACAAAGTGAATGATCGCGAAACACTTTTGAACTTCTGTTTCCCTTATTTTCATCTTCTTTCTTCTTCTTCTCAGTCTTCCTCTCTTCTTGCTTTTACATTTCTCATTCTTTGCATCCTTTGCTTCTTCTATTTCTTCCTTTTGCTTCTTTTATCTCTTCTTGTTTAGCGGATTCTTCCGTCTATAGACAATTGCAAAAGTGTGACCATTACCTTATCAACATGCATCTCTTCCTTTAGAAGGGTCTCTTAGTCTGGGATACCCAGGGTAGTGATTGGGTCTGTGTGTGTATATCTATCTATCTATCTATCTATCTATCTATCTATATATCTATCTATATATCTATCTATCTATCTATATATATATATATATATATATATATTTATATTTATATATGCATGTATGTATGTATGTATATGTATTTATATATGTATATATATGTAAATGTACATATATATATAGAGATAGATAGATAGATAGATAGATAGATAGATAAATAGATAGATAGACAGATAGATAGATATGCATATACACACAATATCGCCGTGTACTAATATTGCCGTAACATAATGCAAAGAAAAATGATTGATACATCAAGACAACATACACCTGACACAGCAAAACAAACCTCTAAGGACACACTTTAGCATAAAGTGCATAATCACTCACAATAAAAACCTCCTAAAAATAATCATTCAAAGAATCTCCAATTACAAAATAATGTCATTCACCGAACTGCGTATTCAGTTGCGTAATTTTTTTTTTCATTGAAGAGACGAAACAAGGAGAACTGAGGTTGCTGTTCATTCATAAAATCACCTTCATTGCGTAAACAAGCCTTTCAGCCATTTAGGGACCGCGGGAAAATATATTTTTAAAAATTTGGGAGTCGTTGGTTATACAAATAATAATAATAATAATGATAATAAATAAATAAATAAATAAAACATAAAAAACACAGACACAAAAAACAAATTCGGAACCACTTCTATGTTTATATGTATTTTTTGTGTTATGAAATACAATAATGTATTGTGTTTCGTTCTAAGGGATACAATAACTAAATCTGTATTTCGACATTAAACTAACACGTATTTCTTTTCTTTGACAAAATTTCTAGTTTTTATAGCGACTGGTTTAAGGATAATGATGAGGATGATGATAACAGTGTGGATGACGGT
Organism: Penaeus japonicus; assembly: GCA_017312705.2. Lineage (NCBI taxonomy): Eukaryota > Metazoa > Arthropoda > Malacostraca > Decapoda > Penaeidae > Penaeus > Penaeus japonicus. The sequence goes on along the minus strand of BOPN01007166.1, from coordinate 26,613 downwards.
GGGATGGTAATAAGAATGATAATGATTGTGATAAGGATGATAGTAGTGACGATGATAGTAATGGTAATGATAACAATGATAATAATAATACTAATGATAATGATAGTAATAATATTAATAACAATGGTAATGATACTACTACTATTACAACTAGTGGTAGTAATCATAATGGTAATAATAATAACAACAGGAATAGCAATATCGATATGATGATAATAATGATGATGATACTGATAGCGATGATAATGATGATAATGACAATAACAAAATTGATAATAATGATAATAGGGCTTACGATGACAATGGTAATAATGATGATCTTAATAGTGATAATTATAATGCTAAATATATAATAAAGGCGAAGATAATAACAGTAATCATAGTATGTTAAGACTGATGATAATAAAGATAATGATGATAATCATAGTGATAACTACAATGCTAAGGATTATAATAATGATGAAGATAATAATAAGGGTAATTAGAGTAATAGTAAGACTGATGATAAAGATAATGATGATAATAATGAAGATAATCATAGTGATAATTACAATGCTAAGGATTATAGTAATGATGAAGATAATAATAACAGTAATTATAGCATAGTAAGACTGATGATAATAAAGATAATGATGATAATAATGAAGATAATCATAGTGATAATTACAATGCTAAGGATTATAGTAATGATGAAGATAATACTAACGGTAATTATAGTAATAGTAAGACATGATAATAAAGATAATGATAATAATAATAATGCTATTATCATTATCATGTTAGTCGTAGCTTCATCCTTGTTATCATTACCATTATCATTATTATACAAGTTTAATAATTTTTTCATCAATTTCATTATCATAATTGTATTGTTATCATTATCATTATCGATAGTAACATAACACATCAATAAATAACTCAATTCAAACAACTAGGGCATTACATAAAGCATATATTAATGACTTGTGTCTTCCGATGGTTATTAACATTAATAGACACATTATAAATTAATTTATTATATCCCGACCTGTAAGGCCGAATGCCTGGGAATAAGGATGGTAAAGATAAACATACACTTTTTTATATCTTTTATTCTCTCTCTCTTTTTAAATACTGTCATATCTTTCAACGCATAGATGAAATGAATCAGTTGTTATTTTTCACAAGCGCTTCGTTGAATAGACGGACCTTTCGAAATTGATATAAAAGGGACCATAATGATAAAAAAGGCCTATATGATTTATATAAATTATATAAATATATGGCTGCTTGATACGAAATACAAGTGTGTATGTTAGATACATATGAAATGTCTTATCTATTCCTTTAGAATTAATGTATAGAATTCATTCCTTTAATTAAGGGTAAGCAGTATGTGGCAACTGCTTGACCTTGTGGAAGGTACACACAGCAATTTGGGATATGCAGTCATAAATGGTTGGTTGTCTTTAATTATGTTTATATCCGTGTTTGTCTGTTGTTTTTTTTCTCAGACATAAGAGAACTCCCACATGCGCGCGCGCGAACACACACACACACACACACACACACACACAGACATACACACACACTCACACACACACATACATTGTAGGCACGCGTGCCCCAAACGCATATATACATATATACGTACATGCATATGTGTGTACATGTATACATATACTGTATGTATATATATGTGAATATGTACATACACGCGCACGCGCACAACTCACATATATGGATGAATAAGTTTATATCATTGTATATGTATGTATAAAATATATATGTATGCACATATGTATATGTATATATATACATTTATTTATATAGTACACAACATACACACACACAAATATATATATATATATATATGCACATGGATAGATAGACAGACAGACAGATAGAGAGAGAGAGAATGTTTATATATATATATATATATATATATATATATATATATATATATATATATATACACACATATATATATATGTATGTATGTATGTGTGTATATATACATATATATTTTATATATATATATATATACATATATATACATATATACATATATATGCATATATATATATATATATTTATTTATATGTGTGTATGTGTGTATGTATGAATAAATAGATAATATATATATACATACGTATATATATATATATATATATATATATATATATATATATATATATATATATATATTCTCTCTCTCATTCTTATTCCTTCCTTCCCTCGCTCACTCCTTCCACTCTCTCCCCAACTCCCTCCATCCCTCCCCCCCCACCCCCACTCCCTTTCCCTCTCCTCTCCCCCTTCTCTCCTCTCTCTCTCCCTCTCTCTCTCTCTCTCTCTCTCTCTCTCCCTCCCTCCCCCTCTCTCTCTCTCTCTCTCTCTCTCTCTCTCTCTCTCTCTCCCTCCCTCCCTCCCTCCCTCCCTCTCTCTCTCTCTCTCTCTCTCCCTCCCTCTCTCTCTCTCTCATACACAACATACCTAAAAAGCTTGTTCAGTTTCCATGCAAGTAAATCCCAGCGTGGATAATCACAAAACAACCCATTATAAATCCGACAATGAGAGTGTTAACATCAAAGATTGAATACACACACATATATATATATATATATATATATATATATATATATATATATATATATATATATATATACTGTATATATAGTGTTTAGATTTAGTTGTACAAGGTTCGGGTTATTGTAATTAGCGTAATTATATCAATCCTACTATTATTGTTGTTTTCATTATCACCATCATGTTATAATCACAATTATCATTATAATTATGTTACCACTAATAATATTGGTTGTCATCAATATTATTATAGTGTATAAGTAATCATTACAACTTTATATGCATATTTATGCATGCAGATTCATATATTGTGCATAGACACACACACAATTTTGATATATCTATNTGAGAGGAATCCATCATTACCAATATGGTTGTATTTAAAGGCATGGCATTATTTTGAATACCCACCAGCTAAAGCAAAACTTAAATCAATAGGCCAAGCACAAGCAAGGAAAGTCCATGTTACTTATTGTTTGGGGCTTCACAAAGTCCTATTATTCAAGGCTGTTTAAGCTGCCTGTTTTTGTAGAATGGCAAGTAAAAGTAAAGTTGAATAACTCTATTTTGTCAAGATGTAACCAAACATTTCCGTATATGAAAAAGGTTTATGACTGAGCCCATTGAATTGGGATTTCATATGGGCTCACAGTTGTGTCAATATAGACTAAGTCAGGTAGAACACAAACAAAGAGTACATCGCTAATTAGCACATATAAGAATATTATACATAACTAATATAGATATTACGTATATTTGATATAAAGTATAAAACTCCAATACAAATAAACAATCAACATATGATATGCGCTCAAGTAAATTATTCCTAGATAAGGAACCAATCCAAGCTCTGCCTAGCCGGAACATACATGATGGATGTTTGCTGGCTTCAACACCAGAGGGCCAGAGGTGCAGAGGGGTCCTGGAGAGGATTGACCCAAGCACTCCTGACATACGCCAATTTAGTAACAATAGCAGAGAATCCAGCCAACTTATATATATATATATATATATATAGTGCGTGTGTGTGTGTGTGCGTATGTATATATTTGCATTTGCGTGTAACAGTGTTCCGATGCCAGTATTCAGACTCAATTGCCGACACGCGATTGGCGGCGGGATGGGCGTCTGGGCTCTCAAGCGCGGGCGGCGCAGCTCCAGCCAAAGCTCCAAAGGGAAAAGCTCTAACCTCGAGTCAACATGTAAAGCAGCATCGTCATTTATAATTCCGCTATCATTATCATTATTATTTTTTGATATGTTAGGGATTCTGTAGTTATGATTGCTTATTAACCTCAATAAACTTGTTTTGTGGTATTTATGTCAGTTGTATACAATAGTTGTTATTTACAAATGTATCAATATCTTCACTTAATAACATATTATTTTACAGACTATTTAATGTGTACGGACATGCAGGGTATGCTAAAGTTAAAGACAAAGAAAGACAGTACCATATTTCATTGTCATATAAAGCTTTATCATTACATATCAATAATTTAAAAGACCTCTCAGTTCCAGACCAATTATGGCATACGTAGCATACACAATATGCCCTGAGGAGCATATTCTAGTGGTGGTGTTAGGGGGGGGGGGGAGAGGACAATTGATCTGTTCCATTACGGATGTTTCAATAAGCTTCGTTCGCACAAGAGAGCTTTTTGGCGTTTGCTCGGACATGGAAAAAAAACCCTCTTGGTTCCAGGTGGATAGTGAGATATGTGGCACATACAGTGATCGCAAGAGTTGTGTGTAGATGGTAGATGTGATTAAGAAGTGATTGGTAGTGTGATTAAGAAGTTTGTAAAAGGACATTTTTAATAAACAACCCACTTGATCTGTTCGGCGTGGCGGTTGGCGGGTCGTAATCCTGAATTACAAAGTGGGGTTTAAACCACTTGACTCACTTCCCTTCCTTAATGAATCGTTTATGACTAAACTGTAGCAGGAATACATGATTATTTGCCATGACCTTACCCTATCACCCCCCCCCCCCCCTACTCGTTACAGATGAATAGGGTTTGCGCGGGAAAGGCGAGGTATTTTGTATATTGTTTAAGCATTTGTAATAACAGGCTTCCTCTCTTTTATATTTGAAGAAAATGTTTTCAATTATCATTAAATACCTACAAATATCGCGGATTGATCGCCTCTTCCCTGACCTTAGTCCCCAAGTCATACAAGGACCTGCTTGGTTAATCGTTTTAGGTCACAAAGAACAGCCTTTAGTGTTCATTTGTTACTCTTCGGCGTCTGTGGTGAATGCTTTGTCACCCTTTTTCTCCATCCAGTTCTGAGCTCCAGTTACCTTCTGTAGTAACCGCTTTCATGATCATGAGTCTCATATTTATTCAAGCCATTACTATATAAAACTTGTTGCCCCGCCTCCCCCCACCCACTGCATTTCACCATTGATGTACAGCGATTTTAGCTCTTAAAGGCCATAACTACATTCCTCATGGAGTCATAATGGCACATTCCACATAAAATCATAATTGTATTCCTCATAAAGACATAACTACATTCCTCATAAAGTCGTAATTATATTCCTAAATACAGCATTCGTGTCATTAGTGATTCTCTCTAAATGAATTCACTCTCACCAATGCCTTTGAATGGAATTTTATAATGTAAAGGAATGCCTTGATGATTAACTTGATTAATTATGCATTTCCTATCCTTCATCCCCCTTTTTTCAAATTTGATAAAAATAAAAACAAAATGTACAAGTAATATGTACATAAACATACATATACCGACTCACAAACTAAATATCAAAACAGCCAAATTTACATTCAAACTTCACCATTTTCATCAACAACACCAGTGCAAAAAAAACTAACCACATAACACCACATATCAATCTATCTATGTGAATCTAAGCCACAACACCTCTTGTTGCAAGAACATCTCCAGCCATTCAGCAACATGCAGCGGAGAGGAGAGCCAGCCAGAAAAGGTTAGTAGCAAAGACAGTAGGTCAGTAGCTTGGTTACACTGTCTGTCTCCTGCCCGGTCGATCTGCGAGTGCCTGCTTGGACAGTCTTCGTGTATTGGAGTTTGCTTTCCTGTTCTTTTTTTCTATTCTTAACTTGTGTTTTTTTCCATCTTCTGTTTTTTTCTATTCTTAATTTATGTCTTTTCCATCTTGTTTTTTTTTTCTATTCTTAATTTATGTTTTTTCCCATTTTCTGTTATTTTTTTCTATTCTTAACTTTTGTCTTTTCCATCTTCTGTTCTTTTTTTATTATTATTATTTTATGTCTTTTCTATCTTCTGTTCTTTTTTCTATTATTATGTCTTTTCCATCTTCTGTTTTTTTCTATTCTTTACTTATATATTTTCCATCTTCTCTTCTTTTTTCTATTCTTAACTTATGTCTTTTCCATCTTTTAATCTATCTGTCTATATGGTTCATATATCTATCTGTGCGTTGTGTTGGCCCGTTTTTGAGGTTTATCACAGTCCCTATTACGTGAATTTTCTTTATATTTATCCGCGGTTTAGAATGACACGGTTCTTCAAACAGCTCTTGAATATGTATTGCTGATTATTGCAAGTTTAAAAAAGGAAAATAAAAAAAATCAGGAAATTTATGTTAGAGGCATGAAATTTGAAATACCATATAGTTAAACTATATCACTGTTTCATATGGCGAAATTTTTATAACTGATTTTATTAACAAAACATGTTAATTTTATCCCTGCGTTAACTATAAGTGTGAAAACGAAAGCATATTCACTTCAACAATTCAAACATACCCATTACTGGTAAATGTCTACCTACCATGAACAAGAAATACCCCCATTTCGTCCTCGACTTACGGGGAAAATAGTTATGAACTCCAGCTAACCTTCAATTGCTATTCGTATTAGCTTATGGCCAAGAGTTCAGGTGAAGTGTAAGAAATACAAAATACACACACACACACAGAGAGAGAGAGAGAGAGAGAGAGAGAGAGAGAGAGAGAGAGAGAGAGAGAGAGAGAGAGAGAGAGAGAGAGAGAGAGAGAGAGAGAGAGAGAGAGAGAGAGAGAAAGAAAGAG
>BOPN01007165.1:60000-62500 GCA_017312705.2 Penaeus japonicus | reverse complement strand
GTGGGAGGGGAAGAGGGGGGTAGGGTGAGAGGGGAAGAGGGGGAAGAGTGGGAGGGGGGGTTGGAAGGAGACGGGTGGGATGGAGGGATATATGGTGAGAGGGGAAGAGGGGAAACGGTGGGCTTTTGGAGGGAGGGAGGGGGGGTGGAGGCATGTGGTTATAGAGGAAGAGGGGGAAGGGTGGGTGGGCGGGTGGGTGGGCGGGGAGGAATAAAAGGGAAATAGGAACAGGAAGTCTAAAAAGCGCACTGGGTCACCGGGAAGGAACAGTCGAACAAGCACGGACCGGAACACCTTCTGCGCATGTGTGAACTCGGCGAGGGTTAAGAAGCAATAATTTCTACTTGTTAGCTATTATTATCATTAATGGTGATAGATATGTGAATTTATTCTTTGGGTTACCATCAGTTTTATAGCTTTTCTCAAAGACATTCCCAATCTTATCATTACCATCACTGTTGGTATCATTACTCATAATCATCATTATCATCGTGATAATTGTCATCTTTTATACTATAACTACCAGTACCATCACCATCATAGTCATCACCATCTTCACTAATTCAACTACAACTACCAGAAGTGTGATTTTGTATATCATCATATCATCAAATTACTACCATCATCATTTAATAAAAAAAAAAAAAAAAAATCCTAATTGCATTTCCGGCATTTGGCTTGCCATTTCTTACAGGATTTTAAACACGATAAAATATTACATCAAACATCCATCAATTTATCATATGAAACGCCTGTCAAATTATTACGTAAATTACCAATTAAGTTATTACATTAATAATCTATCAAGATATTATGAAAGTCAATTGTTCTTATTAAGTTGTATATGGTTTATATATCAAGTCTTATTACAATATCCTTAAATATGTAAATTAAGCTATCAAATAAGGTTTCATATAAAGCATCTTATCACTTAGGTTATTCATCGCGATATTTCATCAGTAAATGAAAAAAAACAGCTGATTTTAGGCTCAGTGTTGTCACGGAAAACAAATATAAGTAATAGGTTTCAAGATACCGTTTTAGTTTGGTGAATACTCATGGTATGATTCTGCAAATTCTCGCGTCTTAATATCATGCACAAATGTTCATGCACATGTACTAGATCCATAAATTCACTTTTTCGTGGCTAGCACAGAAGGTATTGTTATATGTACTGAATAGGATAGGGAAATATACAAGAAACCACATATCATGAATAATGCATAGTGGAATGAGAACAGAAATGAAAGAGATAGAGAGAGAAAATGAGAGAGAGAGAGAGAGAAAGAGAGAGAGAGAGAGAGAGAGAGAGAGAGATAGAGAGAGAGATAGAGATAGAGAGAGATAGAAGGGAGGGAAGGGGTATGGTTAACATGAATATTACTTATACTTAATCTTACATTAATCTATTGCTAATTCACAAGCAGTTTACAAGCAACACAAAAACAAATCACACAATCAATAATCAATTCACAAGCAACATACAAAAATAAAAATACAAAATACAACTTACAGTCAAACCTCGAGCAATTGATTTACAAGCAATTTACAAGCAACACAAAAACAAATCACACAATCAATAATCACAGTTCACAAGCAACATACAAGAATAAAAATACAAAATACAACTTACAGTCAAACCTCGAGCAATTGATTCACAAGCAATCTACAAGCAATTTGCAACATGATGATGAGCAACGAAGCAAGACCCACTCATTGCAGGAGAATAGAGCAAGATACATATGCAGTACCTACCATCTGTTCCACTTTATTCACCCAATTTAGTTTATTATAACCGTGATTTACATAATTAAAGTATCAACTGTGACGTAGGTTTGGAGAATAACATTGTGTATAACACCTACATAATAAGGTTATTCTTTATGTTGGTTTAATTGAAGAGACGTCTTCATGAGGGAAACGTGAATGATGATGATGATTATGATGTTTATAATGATAATGATAATGATAATAGAATAATAGTAAGAATGATAATGGTAATGATGATACCTGTGATAATAATGATTATAACGATAACGATGACTGTCATCAAAATAATCGAATGAGTAAAAATGATACCTGTATAAAGAAATAGCTCCAAGATTGTGACCATCATAATAATCATAATAGTAAATAATAATAGCAGAAAATTAATAAATCATAGTGTATCAATAAACATGTACCTTATATACCAAACACAACAAAAGCAAATAAGCTCATATTCATATTCCTTTACGGTACCAACAATAACTGAAGTCCACGTGTAAGTGACAAGGGGATTGATTTAAGTGTGTCAAAAAAACAAACAAACAAACAAAAAAAAAAAAAAACGAGAAAAAGGAAAAAGAGGTAAAGAAAGAAAGAGGAAAATAAATAAAGAAGAAAGCAGTAGATTGGGAGAAGGGTTTACTGTGTATTAATATGTGTGAGTAATATTAATGGTAACATTATAATGCTTAATAGGGTGCGAGAATGTAAGAGGGAGAGGGTAGGAGTGAGT
>BOPN01007165.1:32500-37500 GCA_017312705.2 Penaeus japonicus | reverse complement strand
GTCCTTAACATTTCTCTTGGTAGTGAAATTTTTGCTTACAAGTTTGTCGTAGTATAATCTTATTTTACCCCGGGACACCTCTTGTTGGGTCATGATTTCTTATACCGTACAGGAATTTCCCTCCACCCTCAGAGTAATAGCATTACTTTTAATGGTCAGAATTACCTGTTAAGGACTCCCTCTTGTCTATGGACGCATGCCGACCCCTTCACACCCGCAATGACAATCTATGAAGTCACACATGACCATAGTCTCCCCATGCCTACACCTCACTCTCCTTCCTCTCCTCCCCACCACCCCCCTACCCCTCCCACTCGCCCTCGCTTCACCTCTCCTCTCGCCGCGCGATCTTCCTCCCCGGCTCCGATACCGGCACCCGCATCACGCAAACCTTCGCGCGCAAAACGCGTTGACGACTGTCCGAAATCTTGGACCGCTAATGATAATGCTCCTAAGTTTATTGCTAGTGCTACCACTACTATTCCGGCATTTCATGATTTGCTGATAGACGTTTCTTGTCCTTCGGCAAATGGTACTGCTTTGATATTACCTGATAACATACGAGTAAAAGGTTGTACAACATTACCTTCCTTGTATAATATTACTAATAATAGATTTCAGGTGCATGTATTTAATCTGACCCCAGCCCCATTGACTATTAACGCTGGTGTACCTGTAATATCTTATGAATTCACAGACTTGCTTATCTGCGAATTTGATTTACCTGTTTGTTTTTTCTGCCACTGCAACATCATCTTCCCCTGATGAGCAGAGCTCTGATCACGTTCTGAAGCAAAATTTAGATTTTCATGAAGGATATGATATTTTGAATAACTTATTTAAAGAATTCCCAACCGTACTGCCAACCACGGACCGTCCTATCGGAAAAACAACATTGCATCAACACTCCATTACCCTCGAGCCTGATGCTAAGCCTTCCTGCATACCAAGTTATAAGCGACAGGCCTTGGAAAAGGAGGTTAAAACAATGTTAGACATGAATCTTATTCAACCAAGCAATTCATCCTGGGCCTCCCCCCTCCTCCTTGTTCCAAAGAAGGATAATACATTCCGCCCAGTGGTCGACTATCGCAAGTTGAATTCCTAATCTTAGATTGTTGTTGCAAGACATTGGCTCTAATGATAAGATTTTTTCAACTATTGACCTTGCTAAAGGCTTCGTGCAAGTTCCTATGGCTCCTGAGAGCGTGCCATATACGGCTTTCTCGACTCATATGGGACACTTTGAATTTTAGATGATATTTTGCTCACCCTCCCTCTCTGAACACGAGAATAATTTGCGTCAGGTTTTCAATAGGTTATCAACTGCAGGATTAACTATTCAACCTAGCAAGTGTCAGAATTCAGTTAGAATTCTTAGGCCATACCTTGTCATCTAAAGGTATTGCACCTAATGATTCAAAAGTTAAAGCCATTGCCGACTTTCCAACACCTAAGAACCAAAAGTAAATGAAATAATTTTTAGGTCTTTCAGGTTTTTACAGGCCGTTCATTCAAGGTTACGGGTCCATCGCGACACCGCTTAATCATCTCCTTAAAAAGGATTCTACTTGGCAGTGGACAGACGAGGAAAAAGCCGCATTTACAACTCTTAAGTCGCGACTAATTAAGGCTCCACTCTTAGCCTTCCCCGATTTCAATTTGCCTTTTGTCCTCACCACTGATGCCTCAAACCTCGGGCTCGGAGCAGTACTCCACCAGAAACATGGCCATTCTGGAAAAACGCAGCCAATTGCTTTTGCAAGTCGCGCCCTCAATTCAGCAGAAAAGCGACGGACCGTGAACTACTAAGTATCACATGGGCCCTCCGTCACTTTCGAGAGCTAATCTTGGGATATCAGATAGAAGTGCACACTGATCATTCCCCCTCACGTCCATATTTAAAGGTAGGGACCCTCATGGACGACGCGCCCGCGCATTGTTTATTTTCCCAGGAAACAAAATGTTGCCGACGCGCTATCATGCGCTCCTCTCTCTGACGCTCACAACCTTTGACTCCCGCGAGGTGAAATTGTCTGACATTGCACCGATCTTGGTAAATACTGCCGCGCCTACCGTTGAGGATCCTTCGGAGGACGAGATCCGGCCTGCACATGTTAATGGTCGCCGTTCCGACCCCATTCATTCTGTTACCGCCCCGGTCTTGGCTGCCCCAGCCGTACCTCCCATGGACCCCCCCCACGGAGGACGAGATCCGGCTAGCGCAACGTAATGATAATCTGTACGGCCCCTTAATTCAAGCCTTAGAAAGGAATGAAAGACCTCCCCCTAGCAGACATGTTCGAGTAAGTCAACTTTACCTCGATGCTAACGGTCTACTTTGCTACAAGTCTCGATATAGGACAAGAAAGCTCAAGGCATCTCGTAAACTTGTAGTTATTCCTGAATCTCTTGAAGGTCGAATCCTTCCTCTTTTTCATGAATCGAAAGAAGCTGCACACTGTGGTAAGTATAAGGCAATTCACTTAGCTCAGCAACACTTCTTTTTCCCACACCCCATTAGCAAAGTTGCTAAGCATGTTCAGTCTTGTAAGCAATGCCCATATCACAAGGGAAATACCAATGACCCAGCCCCTGCATTGAAATATGACATTCCAGACTTTCCTTTCCAGAAGGTCTCTTGCGACACATTGTCAGGTTTTCTACCTTCTCGCAATGGAAATCGTTATATTTTAGTCTTCATTGATAATTTCACTCGTTTTTGTGAACTAGTCCCCGTGCCCAACAAATCAGCAAATGTTGTTGCACATGCTTTTCATGACTTCTGTCATAGATATTCAGCCCCCATGTATTTTTCAACTGATAACGGGACTGAATTTCATAACAAGGTCATGGATAAGATATGTGATATTATGAATATAACTCGTGTTAACCCATTGCAGACGGAGATAAATTTGCTTGCCCAGCCTCCAGGATAGGTTTTATTTTAGAGAGAGACCGCTTGAAGCAATATAATTTGAAGCATCCCACTCTCTTTCAGTCATTCATTGTAAAACTAGAGCGGTTTTTGTGTTTTATTTTTTTGTGTGTTTTATTGAGTTTAGAGACTTATATGTGCCATATGACAGGCTCTATCAGTGCTGCAGTTGACTAAAATTGTAGTATGTTATCCATATTAGCTCATTATTTTCTTTATACTCAATGTGATAGAAGAATTGCTGTTTTATGGGAGGACAAAAGGCAACTTTATTTTTTCGTATTTTTGTGCTGTCATGAACGAATACGAAACATATAACCACCTACAATAAATATAACAAGAAGAGGTAGGGAAGAGCAATGCAATCTGTGCTTGTGACTGTGAGTGCCACAGTGAAAGGCATCCATATTGGCACAGGAGCACATTTTAGACACTGGGTATGGATTGAGTCACCTTCCTCTTCTCGTTCTGCCTGCACATCCTTCATCGGCGGTAGTTTTGAGCAAGGGTTCATCAACTTAGTGTGTGCCATCGCTCTATAGAGACAGTGCTTACTAGAGACCGTGGATGGGTGCCATTCAAGGCTCTCTCACCTGCTGGTGCTAGGAAAAAGTGGTGCCATCTAGGTTTTGGACGTTAAGCTTGCACGATATTACGGTAATTATAGTAATTATGACTGCAGTAGCCATCATCACTCATTCCTTTTTCATAGCAAAATAAAATAGCACAGTGATCCAAAATCCCCGAACGTCGTGTACGTCATGACGCCCGTCGTCAGGCCAAAGCTCCTACGTCACGTATGTCATGACACCCGTACGCAATGGGTTAACATTCTCCATTACCGCCCACAAAGTAATGGTATTACAGAATGACTCAACTCCTCCATCCTCTCATTAATGAGATCACTTGTTGATGCGACATCGGACACATGGGATGAATCGCTACTGACAATCCAGTCTTGTATTAATAGTACAATCCATTCTTCCTTAGGTGATACCCCACATTTTCTTTTTTATATGGAATGGATAAAAGACTACCCTATGACCTCTTTGATGAAAATCTAGTTCCTTCATATAATGATAATTATGCTGAATATCTTCTAAATAGAAGCAAGTCAATCTTTCAGATCACAAAGCAGCATTAGGCTAATTCCAGAGATAAAATACTGTCATGTCAACACAAAGTGGCCCGCCACAAGGACATTGAAGTAGAAGCACTAGTATTTAAAAAAGTCAACCAACAACTCAATATTAAGTCAAAGCTTGCTCCTAGATTTGAAGGTCCATTTAGAGTAATTAGTGTAAAGAACAACAAGGCCTACATTAAATGCATACAGTCAGGTGAACAATCTTGGTCTCATTTCGACGTCCTAAAGCTCGGCCGACGAACACTAATTGATTTTATCTTCCAGATCTTACTACTCTTGGGCTTATCATTCTTCACTTTGTCGTCTGCCGACCGCCATGCCCCACCCCCTAGGCTTCGCGCAGGAGCCTTCGTTGAGGACCATGGGCTAGTCTTACCAGTAACAAACAATGTGGAAATCAAAATTTCGCTTCAGCCGATTGCTGATTTCTCCGGCCTGGCTACCTTCCACCTACGTAAGATAGCATCACTTCAAGCGCAGGTAACTAACTCGTGAACAGTTAACGCAGCAGCAATTCTCTCTTCTTGACAGTGCACTTAATTCTATCCATAATCAACTTTCTTCTTTTGTAGAACAAAACATCGTTCACGACGAGGATTAATTAATGCTGCCGGAAAGATTGCCCACGCGTTATTTGGCGATGTAGATGATGATACTTTCACTTCTAAGTTCTCAGAATATCAGAATAATCTCAGAACAATTACTCACAGATTTGACGCATCGATTCATGCCGTCAACACTATTGCCACTAATGTTCACGAGTTACAGAGAGCATTTCACAGCGTTAACTCAACCTTTGAAAACCTCTCCACAAAGCTCAATAAATCTAACCATTTCACAGAGCTCGCGTTTAACGTGCTATCTTACCAAGTGACAATTAATAAGATTATAAATAATATTAACTCAATAACCAAC
>BOPN01007165.1:10000-25000 GCA_017312705.2 Penaeus japonicus | reverse complement strand
AAACCTGCCAATTCAAAAAATATATCTCATTTCGCTGCACTCAATATGGCGACCTTTTGCTGCCCACAAATTAACGTGTCTTTTATCTCTCCGAGGTTCCCTGCTTAAGATTATATCCTCCCATATAAGATCATCGCGAAATACCACTATGACGCAACATGGATGAATAATCATAATCAAGTGTAACTTTGGTTGATTCATAACTCATAAATTGGTCTATAAATTCATTTTCATTTCTCTTCTAACGTTTTTGATATATTTTCGGTAGGTGGTTAGCCAATACTTTCACAAACTGTATTTAATTGCTAGTTATATAACCACACAAGTCACTTAGATCATATTTTCCCCTAACGTTTCAGACTTTGGTGCGGCCTCCAAGGCACAGAACATGGCCGCCTCCTATCAAAAGCAGTTTCTTTGCCTCTCCGATATCTAGAGCAGCAAATCTCACCGAGGGATGAATTCAGGGCCGATGAGACAGAGAATGACTGGAAAGGTGAGAATGTGTGCTAAAGAGAGCGTCCCGTGTGATCTGGATGAGACCGAACTTCCACGCTAAGAGAGTGCGTCGTACAGATGTTTGTAAATGCATTACATTACATATAGAATGATAAGTTCGATAAATGAACCAGGAAAATGAATGTCTTAAAGATACTCTTCATATACTAATGTTGTCTACTTCAACCAAATTTGTCTAGAAACAGTATTTTTTTCATTTGGGTAACATTTAATTGCCAACCGACAATTGTCGATGTCAAGTTTTGATAATGTCTGAGTACACATGCAAAAAAAAATAATTAAGGTCTGTGTTTCCTTTCGCCTGTGTTCTGAAACTGGTCGGCTATTCCCCGCTAGGCCGTAGCCGCGCTAGAGACAGTAGGCATGAAAGCCTGAAGGAAAGGCCATGCCATGTGTTCCCTTGAGACCTGGCATTTCCTTTGTGACAGGAAGGAGGAGTTTCCTTTCAAAGACAGTGGTTTCGTGAATGCAAGTAAAATCCGTAAGTAGGAAAACTAAAAAGTAACGTGCATGTCATAAATTAAAAAAAATGTATGACTCGACGTGAATCGCATTTGCATTTTCCAACACAACTATATTGGATATAAGAGTATGCAATATGCTTTAAAGACAAGGACTCAGAAGGTGGGAGTAAAATGTCTGCCTTTGTTCCAGTGTTGGTCATGTCCTGCTCTTTTCCCTCGTGTTTTACTTTGCCTTTATCGTTATGGTCCCTCGACCTTCTGTGTCGATTTCCGCCAACACCAGCAAGCGATAACTGGTCAAGCAGTAAAATGTCTTCGCAGGGAGGTTATTTTGGGGCTCCTTTTTGGGGTTATGCCTTTGGAGTCACAGTAGTCAGCCCTTACCCATTTACTGCACCATTTGAACTACTTCCCGCGTGATCGAGACACCTGTCTGTTTCTTCGGAGTTTGGTGTCCATGGACGTCGGGCCAGCCACCGTCTATTTTGTTCTTGTTTCAACTTTCCGTCAATCTGTATAAGTTCTCCCTCCTCTGGAAGTTCAAGCATTTTGGCGCTTTGCTTAGGAAACAATCTCATTGTTTATAAGACTTTCACTTTCGTTTTGAATAATAAGATTATTATAGAATCTGTTCGGCTGACGAAGTATCCGAAGTTCTTCTTAATAAGTATTCCAAATTTCCTTGACTTCTGCCATATTAGATTCGTGAAATATGTATGTTTGTCGGGTTTTAAGCAAATGGCATGCAGTAATTGGCAGCGATTATTCTTATCTACGAACAGTAATCATGGTAAACGATGGATATCAGTGAATACTCAATGCAGGTGTTAGGTGTGCGTATGGAAATGGTCTTTAAGAAGGATGATTAAATGTTGCCGGAGCCGCTTTCCAAACATCAGCTAATAGGTAATCCTCAGAAGTAATTAATTTAATCAAAATGTAATAGCATTCATATGACACATCCAAGACGGATTAGAAAGCAGATCAAATTGCTATAACAGGAGAGTAAGTGTGTAACTGGTATTAGCAGGCTCTCTTACATTCACACATTCAACCAGGTTCAAAGAGAACAATTTTCCTTCAGTGCTTTCACACCCACCCTCGTTTGTGCGCACGTGATCTATAAGCGAGAGGAGGGGGGCGGCCATTCACATCGTAAATGCAAAGTGGCATAAATGAATCGCATTTCCTATTCTCTGAAACGAGACAAAATAACATCCACACCAAATAGCCTCGGTAACGAACACGATAATCCGAAAGGTAGAAATCTGGCTCGGATTCCTCCAAAAGGAAAATGCCATGACTGAGGGATGATTCCGAACGCTTTGCTTTCACAGCCATGCCCGACGAACGAAACGGCCCTCTACCACCCCCGCGTTGGCCAGAGCTCGACTCCAGCATGCCGACTAATCCCCTGTGGCCCTCAGATCCTGACTGCTCCATGTGAGTCTTTATTCGCCTCCCCTTCGCTCCCTTCTGTTTCCCTCCCTTCGCCCCCCTTTTGTTTCTCGCCCTTCTCGCTTCATTTGTCTTCCTCTCTTTTATTTGCCCCGTCGTTGCTCTCGCTCCCGCTTGCTTTCTTCTATTTTCCTCCCTTCGCCCCCCTTTTGTTTCTCGCCCTTCTCGCTTCATTTGTCTTTCTCTCTTTTATTTGCCCCGTCGTTGCTCTCGCTCCCTTCTATTTCCCTCCCTTCGTCCCCTTTTTGTTTCTCGCCCTTCTCGTTTCATTTGTCCTTCTCTCTTTTATTTGCCCCGTCGTTGCTCTCGCTCCCTTCTATTTCCCTCCCTTCGTCCCCCTTTTGTTTCTCGCCCTTCTCGCTTCATTTGTCTTTCTCTCTTTTATTTACCCCGTCTCTCTCCCTTTTTCTTTCTTTATCTATGTTTCCTACTGCGCACCCTCTCTCTTCTATTTCCCCTTCCTTCTTTCTTTATTTCTGTCTCTCAGAGGCCAACTACTATAATTTCAGCGTAATCAATATATCTTGTACGGAAATTATGATATAAAAGATATTATTTTTCGCCTAGTTTTAACTACTTTTCCTGGCACTCGCTGGTATGGGACAGTTTGTCAGTTGGGAATAATACAACCATCAGGCTGTGTATAGATACAGCCTGTATTTCTCGTGATAAATCACAGTTGATGTCGGGTTTAGAGGAGGCTTAGTGAAGAAGTAAAGCAATGGCTCTACTAAATAAGGAATGAGTTTCTAATTCTAAATGCCAGAGCCGTTCCACAAAACATCATGGAAACACCATGATAGATATTGCTTTTATTATCTTGAAGCTCTCGTTATTAAAACAAATGAAGCAATCCCTGCTGTTCTGGCCAAAGCTTGGGTTTACAACCCGTAGGCTTTTTCAATATGATTTTGTCAATTGGCTATCACGAGTTACTGATGGCTGTCCTTGAAGGTATCGATTTTCTATGTAAATAAGAATCTTCTGGCCTGTAAAGGTGATACATTTATGAAAGTAATATTTTACATAGCCAATAATGAAATGCAGCGATTTCATTAACCGAGTCACGAACAGGACACCGGAACTGCACAATTTCCTGTCAATGTATAGATTGTTTTTTCTGCTTCACGAATTGTACTTTCATGCTGAAACGCATATAGTTTATTTGCTTATTCGTGTTTGTGATAACGTGTATATTATCCTCAGCAATATGCTGCTTATTCTTCCAGGTATAATGTTTCGTTTCCCCTTAAAGTCCGCAAAACGTTCCTGGTGTCTCACCCGCGCTCTGGCAACAGCTGGACTCGTTACCTCATAGAGGGGGCGACGGGCTTGGTCACGGGAGCTGTCTTTAAGGAAAAGCTCTACCACTTTGGTAAGTAGATACTCAGAGTATCCAAGGAATCAGACGGATTAGGATATGATATGGATGTTTCCATATATATATATAAATATATATACATATATATATATATATATATATATATATATATATATATATATATATATATATATATATATTTACATACATACACGTATATATATATATATATATATATATATATATATATATATATATATATATATATGTATGTATATATGTATGTATATATATACACACACATATATACATGTGTGTGTGTATACATATACAGATAGTCAAATATATATATATATATATATATATATATATATATATATATATATATAAAGATTCATATTCATAGAGATACATATATCGATATATATAGAGATCAAATGTGTATGTGATTTTGTGTGTATATATGAAATTTAGCAAGAAAAGCAATGGGCGAATAAATGCAGTATATATTACCATTTTCGTTATATACAAGTGTTAAAATTGCAAAGCACACGCATGTGTGTGTGTGTATGTGTGTATGTGTGTGTTTGTGTATGTGTATGTATGTATGTATATATGTATATATATATATATATATATATATATGATATAATATGAATATTTATACATATATATATATAAATTATATATACTGTATATATATGCATATATATACATACATACATATATATGTATATATATATATATATATATATATATATATATATATACATATATACAACATCTGCACTTACATAATGGATAGCCTCTCTGTAAACAGAGAGGCTATAGTACCAGTTCCCTTTATAATTCCAGATATGAAAAACGACCCGGTGAAACTGGAAGGGAAAGTCATTCTCACAAAAATCCATTTCAACAACAGAGAAACAGTTCCTGACGACGTCCCTGTTATATTACTGCTAAGAAATCCTGCCAAGTAAGGAGTGTCCAGTATTTTGGTATTGTAAGAATATTCCATTCGTATTTAGAATGAGTAGTAACAACCCAATGCAGATATTTCCCACTATGCATTGAAAAAATCCGACCGTCAGCACATGCGAGTCTCAGGCAATCCTGGGCAGGCAAGAGGGGAACTGGCAGGGTATAAGTAAACACTGTAATGGAAATATCAAAATGAAACGGCTGTAAGATCACGATCATGCAAGGCGTAGCCGAGGCAATGTGGCTAGTGAGTATTGAGTGGCTCAGGAAGCCAATACTCGTGTCGTTTGTAAACAAGAATGACTGACGAGTTTTTGCACAAGTGTGACCAAAAGGTTCCTTTCACAGATCCATCGTTTCCTTCTACAATTTCCGAAAGGCACAAGGATCTGGTTCAAGATGGTTGTACAATGTAAGCTACGAATCCTACTTTACAGAGGGTGAGTATACATGTTGCTGTTTACGTTGTATTAGTATGATGATAAGGGCAATGTTCAAAACTACAGCACATGCTGATGAACCTTGCTGTAGATGAAGATAATAATACTGACTGTATCATAATGTTATTATTATCATTATTATCACTGGAACTAGAATGCATGATAATTGTTATCATAATCATTATTGTTATTATTGTTATCATCATTATGATTATCATTATTATTAATGTTGTCATTATTGATATCATTATTATTAATCATTATCATTATTGATATCATTATCATTTTGTTATCATTATCATTATTACTATTATCATTATTGTTATGATCATTATGATTATTACTATTATAATTATAATCATTAGTATTATGATTACTATTGTTATCATAGTTATTATTATTACTACTATCATCATATTTATTATTATTGTTATCATCGTAATTGTTACCATTATCTATCATTATCATCCTTATTATTACCATCATCATTTTCAATTTCAACATCATCATTATCATTACTATTATCATGATCACTATCATTGTTATCACCACCATTATCATCATCATCATCACCTTTCTCTCCTTTTAGCTAGTCAGGTGTCGTCACGGTGGAATATCCGTGTCCTTCTCGCCCTGTCCTCCGCGTCCCTGCTATGCCAACCATCCGCACATCCTCCCTCGCCACATCCCCAGACCCTCCCCTTGGCCCCCCTCTCTCCTCCCGTCTGGCGCCTCCAGCCTCCGATCACTCCCGATGTCTGGCGCCTCCAGCCTCCAATCACTCCCGATGTCTGGCGCCTCCAGCCTCCGATCACTCCCGATGTCTGGCGCCTCCAGCCTCCGATCACTCCCGATGTCTGGCGCCTCCCGCCTCCAATCACTCCCGATGTCTGGCGTCTCCCGCCTCCAATCACTCCCGATGTCTGGCGCCTCCCGCCTCCAATCACTCCCGATGTCTGGCGCCTCCAGCCTCCAATCACTCCCGATGTCTGGCGCCTCCCGCCTCCAATCACTCCCGATGTCTGGCGCCTCCAGCCTCCGATCACTCCCGATGTCTGGCGCCTCCAGCCTCCAATCACTCCCGATGTACTCCGCGTCGCTCCTCTGCTCGAACCCCACTTCAGTCTTGGCCTTCTTTTCCGTCTCCAGGCCGCCCTGCCTGCGCTGTCCCTCTTATTTACTCATTCGCTCTCCTGTCGTTCCTCGTCACTCCTCGCGAAAGTCGCCGCGACCTCCACGCTTACGCTTCTATTTCCTCCTCCTCCAGTCTTTTCCGCAGCGCCACGCCCTCTAAGCCGTGTAGCATAGCTGGTCTTGGAAACTTTCCCTTTCCTTTTACTTGATACTCTTCTCTGCCCACTCCCGCAGTGCCTGCACTATCTTCTTCGCATCTCAACCACACTCTTCACTTGTAGACCCCCAGTATTTCAATGCTGCTTACAATTGCACCAATCCGCCGCCCTCCCTCTCTTTCATGCACGCACGTGTGCTGAATGCTTTGCCTTGCTCCGACTGACTTCCGTCCCCCTTCTCTCCAGCGCATACCTCCAGCTCTCCAGACTCTCTTCACTCTGCCCCCTTCTCTCACAATAGATCACACTATCAGCCACGATCGTTATGGTCCTCATGCATATCATGCATCACCCGCACATGCTTCTTCTTTGCTACTCCTGACGTCCGCACGTAGTACCACAACTCCTTTCTTGGCGCCCTGGCATGAGTGCAGTGCAACGTCTTCTAGCCAGCTTTATATTACTCCATGAAAGCGCTTATATCAACCGCTGAATCAGCAGTGCATGAGATCTGGCAAGGGCCCGTATTGCTGCCTGTGGACCTTCGCTTCCTCTCAGCCCAAGTGCCACTGCTTTTTCCCATGACTTCATGCTGCGGCTGATGAGCTTTGTGCCTCTGCGGGATTAATATCATTACTATAGTTGTTATTATCATATCAGTATTATCGTGATTATCATTATTAGTGAGGCTCTTATTATTATCACTGTTATTGTTTTCATTATCATAATCATACTATTATTGTTAATATCATTACCATAATAATTTTAACAGTTATACTATTACAATCATTACTGTAGTGGGTGATTGATAAACTCCGTAGAGTTTATCATAGATGTTTATGGTAGCGTGGTACCCAACTACACGTCATTATTAAATGTCTGGGTCTGGCGCTTTTGAAGATGACTCTCGGGTGAAAAGGAATGAACGTTCATCCCGTAGCCACCAATAAAACAAAACTGAACTGGCTGATTTAAAAAGGCGACATAAGAAAAGAAGCATCCAAACTATACATTTATTAGCACAAATCATTCGAACAAAACCAATATCCAATGACAACACACCATACACTTACTTGATAAAGAAAGAGGGTAAAACCATACAACACAGGATACTGCCAGCCAGGTAAAAATCCAAGAGGTCTTCTGCCACTACACAAGTCTAAGAACCCTCTCTCGTTAGCTGCCCTGGCTTGACCTTTTATATAGCAGTTTCCCGCGCTTATGGTGAGATTTTACCCACAATGCAATAATTTGAAAATTAAAAGTGTAAAAGTGTGTTTAAAACTAAACTTAAAATACATAAAACAAAATTAGAAATAAAACACATACAAAAATGGGGATTAAAAGACTTAAAACAGGAAAGTAGGAAAAAGTGAAAGAAGGGATCCGTGTGGAGAAAAGAAGAGAAAACAGGAAGAGGTACACAGATAAAAAATGAAGGTAAGGTGTTATAGTCGAAGGAAAAGAGACAAGATCAAGGGAAGGTAAGTAAAGAATATAAGGTAAGCAGTGTATAAGTACTTGTTGTGTAGAGTAGTAGAAATGTAGATGTAGACGAAGAACACGGAACAATCAGAAAGGAACATAAAAACGCACTTTACTTTAATTAAAAATAAACACACACGCAGAACAGCAAAGCCAAATCATCTTGCAGGGCGAAATGGTCCGTAGATTCTTTCGTGATGTCAGGGGACAGGCGGCCCGAAGTTTGCGGGATGACCCGCCTGATACCAGGGGATAATTCACTACAACTCCCTCCCCGCCTGACTTCGAACGACTCGCTCTCGGCCTCGACGCACACAGAACGGCCACTGCCTGCTTCTGAGGACCCTAGCATGCGGCCCGGTCCAGCCACTCTCGGCTGAGCAGACAGGGTCATGCAGCATCGGAGGGGCAAGCAGAGAGGCGACGAGAGGAGTCGGTCGAAGGCCACACCACCGGATCCTCGGGTCAGAAGAGCCAAGTAGGTCACCACGACCGTCCACGACCCTCCGGAGGGGCGGCTCTGCACACTGCGGATGGACTCAAGGACCGTAAAGCATAGGAAAACATCGCACCTGCAAGAGACTGGAATTAGTGTATGGCATTTACTGTGTTCATCCTGTATAAGAGTAAAGTCCTTATGAAAGTGCCACCGATAAATCTATAGATATGGATGCACGACCGGAAAGGAAGAAGGCCAGCGAAGGACGAAAGCGAAGAAGGGAAAGGACGACGAAACCAGTAAAGCAATCACACCAAGGCTGAAAGGATAGAAAAGAGATAGAATAAACCGAAAAGAAAGTAAAAGAAACAATAGGCCCAGTACATAAAATTAAAATTACTAAAACATGAACTTAAAAATGACATACAATAGAAAATACAGAAACTCAAATAAACTTAAAATTAACCTTATAATAAACTTAAAATCAGGGGTCTTAAACATAAAGCTTAAATATTAAACTTAAAATCTACAAACTTAAGAATTATACAAAATCAAAATTAGAGCTAAATCAACTTAAATAGCTTAAAATTACAAACTTATGATTAATTGAAACAAATGAAAAGACTAACCACACGTTGGGAAAGTGTAAGCATACATCATCCTGGAACGTGCAGAACCCATCATCTCAACTTGAGCTGGAAGGATCACGGGACATACCATATACATATACCAACACATTTACACACAATGCTATCTCATTTTCAGAGATAGCTTTTTCACTACACTTCACTCAACACAGAAGTTGTCACTGGCACAAAAACTAGGGCAAAAGCAAGAGGGAGACCAATGCAAGCTAACCATCAGGAGGTCGGCACCAGGAGGCCAGCAGAGCGATTGCAGGAACTCCATCACCATCTGGTAAATCATCCAAAGGAGGCGGATCGTCCACATCCTCATCTAGCTCTGCCTCATCTGGTAGGTGGAGTTCGTCATTGGTCCTGTAAGGCCTTAGCTGGTTAAGGTGGTAAATCTTCTCCTTGTAAGGGGGAGAAAGCACTTTGACCAACCGTGTTACAGGACCGGTCTTCTTACAAATCCGGGCCGGGCCAAACCAACGGGGTCCAAGTGCTGCACGTCACCTGCCATACAGGAGAAATCTTTAAATAGGACCAAATCACCAACCTCAGCAGCAAAGGTGGACTTTCTGGTACGCCTATTATAGTCCCAAGCCCATCCTTCTCTCCACAGCAATTTCTTTAGCTCTCCTTAATCTGGCAGAAAACGATTGTACCGCCTCATGATCAGTCTCCTCATAGTTAGTATTGCCCACAGGATAAGTGCCAATGTGTCCAGTCAACAGGTAGAGAGGTTGATCACCTACTGAGTGATGTACATCGCTGTTCATGGCTAAACGAACATATGGTAAGAGCTCGCCCAAAACAGATGACAGCACACAGTTGACAGCTCGTTGAAAGGTTGAGGGGGCAGTTGCTAACCCAAATGGCAGCTTCCTGAACTGGAAGAGACGGTGCCCATCCGAGAATGCTGTCTTTGGCCTATCATCTGGGCTCACATCCACAGTCCAATAGGCACTGCGAGCATCCAGAGCAGTAAACCACATAGTTCCATGGAGCTGATCTGTGAGGTCATCAATGCGTGGCGTTGGATAGGCATCCTGCTCTGTAATACTGTTGAGACTCCGATAATCAATGCAAAATCTGGTTGACCCATCCTTCTTCCTAACCAGAACGATTGCGGGAATGCCTGGAGGAGGTGGAATGTTCAATCCCCCTTTGTGCAAGCATATTGTCACACTCTTCACGAATGAACTTTTTAGATGCTTCTGGAAGGCGCCACTATCGTACACATAATGGACCTTCACCCTCCTTAGTCTTAATGTTGTAAGAAATGCCAGGTACTGTACCCAGTTTTGCCTGAGCATCAAACAAAGACACAGACTTTGCCAGCACTTGTCTAACTTGCTGCTGTTGCTCAAGACTGAGGTGACCAAGGTCAAACTCGGCTAAAATGTCACTAAACTCAGAACTTCATCCTCAGAACAACAATTGGTAGTGGCTGTCTGTTCAATTGGCACTTGTGCCACCACACTGCAAGGAGGCATATCAGTATCTGGCAAAAGGATATAATCACCTGCATTACCGAAATCTCCAACAGCATCAAAACTATCAAAGTCATCGTCAATGAAGCCATCGGCAAGTTCAGGTTTGGATATATCACCGTCCTCACCAATGAACAACTCGGCTCCTAACGTTTGCTCCTCTACGGCATACTGAAAAGGAGTCTGATTAACACTGGCAATTTTCTTTTCAGCACTATTATTGATAAAAAATGCACTTTCACTTGACACTGTACTATTAATAGCACCCTTAATGACTATATTAGCACTTCCAAATTTTTCATCACAAACACTATCACTGTTCACAGCCTTGCAAACACTTTCTGCAGTTGACGGAGTATGATCACTTACATCTGTACTTCCAGCCTCAAGTGAGAAAACCTGTATTACATTATCAACTATAGCTAACCTATGCCCATTACTCAACTTAACTGGGCGTGCAGTCTCATTTACTGCCTATACATTAATGCGCCCATTCTTCACCTCTTGTAGAGACTTAGGCATCACCAAGGGACACTCACTACCAGAAACTAGAAGTTCCTTGGCAGCCTGCAATCTTCGAGGAACACTACATTTAATGAACCGCCCGCTGCAAGGTGGTACACAAACAGGTACAGCAACATGTGCCACCTGTGAAGAAGGTAGCAACTTTGACCGTTGAGGATGTACCTCAACAAGAACTACCTGTAATGACCGAGAGTCTGTATACTCGACAGGGAACTTAATACCTTGCACAACCAGAACATCCACCTTATCAGGATCGGAAAAACACTCCAGCCTGAAGTTGAAGCGTCTGAGAAGATCCATACCCAACAGGACTTCTCCAGGAAAGGAAATATCATCCAAGATGCACACTTTATGTTTCACACGAATCTCTTTACTCACACTAAACACTACCACACTCTTACCCAAAACTGGGATAGTTTTGCCAGACACCCCTTTCACCCTTTTACAGGTTTCTTTCTCGCACCTTATTCCCAACTTTTCAGCTGCTACTGTTTTGGCAATGGTCACCTCAGAACCTGTGTCGACAAAACATTGCATCCTGCACCCATTAACCATCAAATATACCATTGGGCGACCTACAGGTTTCTGAGAGTTCTTACCATAACAGTCAGTGGTTGACAGCACCTATTTGTCCGCCAGCAATGGTGACGCTGCCTTTCCCGATCTGGCGTAGTACAAAGGGACACTGTCGAGCAAAGTGACCTGGCTCACCACATGCAAAACGCTTTCTCCTCTCGTTCAACACACGACACTCTGAACTGTCATGCTCGTGATTCTTATGGTAACGACAGTACCTCCGTGGTGGATGATCAACTTCGGCTGCTGCAAGAGCCCGTGGTCGGAAAGGCGATCTATTAAGAGGAGAGCCAACCCCAGGACCTTCACTCTCCCTGAGACTCCACACTCTCTGGGTAGTCTCGACAAGATTTTAAGCTCAACCTCTTCCTTTACCACAACTGCTTGCCTGATCCACCGAGGGAGCCCTTGCAAAAAGACCCGTCTAATCAGGTCATCTGGGTCACCAATAGCCTGAGAGTAATCACGTAATCCCTGATACACCATGCCCTCTAAAATCAAATAAAAATCCATGGGCGCTTGCCCTGGTTGTAGCTCCTGACCATGTAGTACACGATAAAAATCAGACAAAGTGCCAGTTCCTCTGAATTTCTGCCTCAGTTTCTCCTTAAACTCGACCCATGACACAATGTTGTCAAAAAGAGGCGAATTCACAATTAGTT
Organism: Penaeus japonicus; assembly: GCA_017312705.2. Classification (NCBI taxonomy): domain Eukaryota; kingdom Metazoa; phylum Arthropoda; class Malacostraca; order Decapoda; family Penaeidae; genus Penaeus; species Penaeus japonicus. The sequence goes on along the minus strand of BOPN01007165.1, from coordinate 12,719 downwards.
CTGCCACACCCTTACATGATGCTTTTGTAGCTTTAATGAAGCCAACTTTCGACTTCCTGATAACATTTAAGGGGGTGCACAGAACTAACCTCTGCCTTAAACTGGGGTATCGGATCCCTCTGCACCACAAACTCAACTGGAGGAGGTTCTCTGAAGGAGACAGGTGTGGACGGACGAGACATACGAGCCTCCATCTCACTATTCTGCCGCCGCAGACTCTGGACCTCTAGTGTGAGCTGAGAGATCTTATGAAAAAGCTCTTCCATGACTGAAAGTTCAGGAAGACTCTCAATGCCTTGGTTTTCCGAGTCTGACACGAGTGGCTGCCCTGAATCGTCGAAGGACGGGCAGGACTATTATTACGGCTTCCGCCATTCTTTCGACCCATGGCTCGCGTCTGAATTGTGCTGATTTTGCCTTTAAAAAAATCACTATAGCCAGAGCTACAACACCCCAGCACCAAAGGAGGACACAGAATACCCTAATAAATCCACTAAAATCACTGCACTATCCTAACTCACACGGATATATGCAAAAATTCATAATAAAAATCGCAGAAAACACATCAGAAACTGACAATTAGTTTAAAACATTCGTAAAATTACCCGAACCAAATTCACATAAAACGGTCATAAAAACACTTACACAGTTTAAATAAAACGAATAAACACCCATGAAAATATAAAACATTCACCCAAAACTTACTAAAACAGACAAAGACTCATAACAGTTATTATACCAAAAACCTACGGAACCTAAAACACATTTAAACTTAAAACATTCACTAAACATTCGTACACATTCATAAAACATACACAAAACATGAAAACAATCACAACATAAATCACAAATTCACATAAACTTCATAAAGCTGTCGCACATGAGCCTTAATAAAAACCAATTAAGATAACTACATTCATGCATTGACATACATTGACGCATTTACAAACTATTAAACAATCATTCAGGCATTTTCACACACAAAAAAAACATCGAACCCATAAAACACAGTCGCACCCAAAAGTTAATCCCGAGAAATACCGAAAAATAAAACACCAGAAATAACACGTGTAAAACAAAACTATAAAACACCGAATCACACATCCATAAAACATCGACACACAGTAAAATGCAAACCGCAAGAAAATAAATCCATTAAGATAAACTAAAACTAAAACTAAAACAGAAAACAAGCCAAAATAAGACAAAAAAGAGCATTCAAATTAAAACAAACTAAAACATAAAATAAAAATCTGGGCAGACGAACAGGGTGACTACGGGTGAAGACTGCGTGAAGACATGAGCATCTTATGCGTAACAAGCAGTTACACCGTCATGGAGTCATTGGATAACAAGTGCTTTGAAAGCACAAACAATGTGCCACATCCCACCGCTGCCACCAGAAATACCTTGACACTGTAGTGGGTAATTGATAAACTCCGTAGAGTTTATTATAGATGTTTATGGTAGCGTGGTACCCAACTACATGTCATTATTAAATGTGTGGGTCTGGCGCTTTAGAAGATGACTCTCGTGTATGAATGAATGAACGTTCATCCCGTAGCCACCAATAAAACAAAACTGAACTGGCTGATTTAAAAAGGCGACATAAAAAAAGATGCATCCAAACTAATCATTCAAACAAAACCAATATACAATGACAACTCACCATACACTTACTTGATAAAGAAAGAGGGTAAAACCATACAACACAGGATACTGCCAGCCAAGTAAAAATCCAAGAGGTCGTCTGCCACTACACAAGTCTAAGAACCCTCTCTCGTTAGCTGCCCTGGCTTGACCTTTTATATGGCAGTTTCCCGCACTTATGGTGAGATTTTACCCACAATGCAATACTTTGATAATTAAAAGTGTAAAAGTGTGTTTAAAACTAAACTTAAAATACATAAAATACATAAAACAAAATTAGAAATAAAACACATACAAAACTGGGCTTTTGAATGCGCGGTACACATGCTGTACCACCCGTCCAGAGAGGGTTAACAGACTTAAAACAGGAAAGTAGGAAAAAGTGAAAGAAGGGATCTGTGTGGAGAAACAAGAGAAAACAGGAAGAGGTACACAGATGAAAAATGAAGGTAAGGTGTTATAGTCGAAGGAAAAGAGACAAGATCAAGGGAAGGTAAGTAAAGAATATAAGGTAAGCAGTGTATAAGTACTTGTTGTGTAGAGTAGTAGAAATGTAGATGTAGACGAAGAACACGGAACAATCAGAAAGGTAAGTCAAAGAAACATAAAAATGCACTTTATTCTTATTATAAATAAACACGCATAACAACAAAGCCAAATCATCTTGCAGGGCGGAAAGGTCCGTAGATTCTTTCGTGATGTCAGGGGACAGGCGGCCCGAGGTCTGATACCAGAGGATAATTCACAACAATTACTATTATCATTGTTATAATTCTCATTATTATTATCATTTCCATGTTATCATCATCATCATTACTATCATATCAAAATACCATCACAGTCGATTTATCCAGCTATTATTGCCACGACTCACATCGGATTTCATTTTCAGATTTTGCCCGTCACGCCAACCGCCAGATTTCCAGATGGACAAAGGTAAAAGGACTTTGAGGAATGTATCTCTTTTCGGCGATTCTAGGATATCTTTCTTCCTTGCTCACTCCCTCAGTGCCTTCAGCCACATCCTGCCACATGGCACGTGGGTCACTTCCTTGCGAGACCCTTTCCA
>BOPN01007164.1:0-10000 GCA_017312705.2 Penaeus japonicus | reverse complement strand
AGAAAACAGGACACAACCAAGAAAACAGAAAACAGGATACAACCAGGAAAACAGAAAACAGGATACAACCAAGAAAACAGAAAACAGGACACAACCAAGAAAACAGAAAGGTTACAGCCAGGAAAACAGAAAATATGACACAACCAGGAAAACAGAAAACAGGTCACAGCCAGGAAAACAGAAAACAGGACACAACTAAGAAAACAGAAAACAGGACACAACCAAGAAAACAGAAAACAGGACACAATCAAGAAAACAGAAAACAGGACACAACCAGGAAAACAGAAAACAGGACACAGCCAGGAAAACAGAAAACAGGACACAACCAAGAAAACAGAAAACAGGACACAACCAAGAAAACAGAAAACAGGACACAACCAGGAAAACAGAAAACAGGACACAACCAAGAAAACAGAAAACAGGACACAACCAGGAAAACAGAAAACAGGACACAACCAAGAAAACAGAAAACAGGACACAACCAGGAAAACAGAAAACAGGACACAACCAAGAAAACAGAAAACAGGACACAGCCAGGAAAACAGAAAACAGGACACAACCAAGAAAACAGAAAACAGGACACAACCAGGAAAACAGAAAACAGGACACAACCAGGAAAACAGAAAACAGGACACAACCAAGAAAACAGAAAACAGGACACAACCAAGAAAACAGAAAACAGGACACAACCAAGAAAACAGAAAACAGGACACAACCAAGAAAACAGAAAACAGGACACAACCAAGAAAACAGAAAACAGGACACAACCAAGAAAACAGAAAAAGGACACAACCAGGGAAACAGAAAACAGGTCACAACCAAGAAAACAGAAAACAGGATACAACCAGGAAAACAGAAAACAGGATACAACCAAGAAAACAGAAAACAGGACACAACCAAGAAAACAGAAAAAGGACACAACCAGGGAAACAGAAAACAGGTCACAACCAAGAAAACAGAAAACAGGATACAACCAGGAAAACAGAAAACAGGATACAACCAAGAAAACAGAAAACAGGACACAACCAAGAAAACAGAAAACAGGTTACAGCCAGGAAAACAGAAAATATGACACAACCAGGAAAACAGAAAACAGGTCACAGCCAGGAAAACAGAAAACAGGACACAACTAAGAAAACAGAAAACAGGACACAACCAAGAAAACAGAAAACAGGACACAATCAAGAAAACAGAAAACAGGACACAACCAGGAAAACAGAAAACAGGTCACAACCAGGAAAACATAAAACAGGACACAACCAGGAAAACAGAAAACAGGACACAACCAGGAAAACAGAAAACAGGACACAACCAGGAAAACAGAAAACAGGACACAACCAAGAAAACAGAAAACAGGACACAATCAGGAAAACAGAAAACAGGTCACAACCAGGAAAACATATAACAGGACACAACCAGGAAAGCAGAAAAAAGGTCACAACCAGGAAAACAGAGAACAGGACACAACCAGGAAAGCAGAAAACAGGACACAACCAAGAAAACAAAAAACAGAACACAACCAGGAAAACAGAAAAAAAGGTCACAACCAGGAAAACAGAGAACAGGACACAACCACGAAAACAGAAAACAGGACACAACCAGGAAAACAGAAAACAGGACACAACCAAATAAACAGAAAACAGGACACAACCAGGAAAACAGAAAACAGGACACAACCAGGAAAAAAGAAAACAGGACACAGGACTGTCAGGGAAACAGAAAACAGGACACAACCAGGAAAACAGAAAACAGGACACAACCAGGAAAACAGAAAACAGGACACAACCAAGAAAACAGAAAACAGGACACAGCCAGGAAAACAGAAAACAGGATACAACCAAGAAAACAGAAAACAGGACACAACCAGGAAAACAGAAAACAGGACACAACCAAGAAAACAGAAAACAGGACACAACCAGGAAAACAGAAAACAGGACACAACCAAGAAAACAGAAAACAGGATACAACCAAGAAAACAGAAAACAGGACACAACCAAGAAAACAGAAAAAGGACACAACCAAGAAAACAGAAAACAGGTTACAGCCAGGAAAACAGAAAATATGACACAACCAGGAAAACAGAAAACAGGTCACAACCAGGAAAACATATAACAGGACACAACCAGGAAAACAGAAAACAGGACACAACCAGGAAAACAGAAAACAGGACACAACCAAGAAAACAGAAAACAGGACACAACCAAGAAAACAGAAAACAGGACACAGCCAAAAAAACATAAAACAGGACACAACCAAGAAAACAGAAAACAGGACACAACCAGGAAAACAGAAAACAGGACACAACCAGGAAAACAGAAAACAGGACACAACCAAGGAAACAGAAAACAGGACACAACCAGGAAAACAGAAAACAGGACACAACCAAGAAAACAGAAAACAGGACACAACCAAGAAAACAGAAAACAGGACACAACCAAGAAAACAGAAAACAGGACACAACCAAGAAAACAGAAAACAGGACACAACCAGGAAAACAGAAAACAGGACGCAACTAAGGAAACAGAAAACAGGACACAACCAGGAAAACAGAAAACAGGACACAACCAAGAAAACAGAAAACAGGACACAACCAAGAAAACAGAAAACAGGACACAACCAAGAAAACAGAAAACAGGACACAACCAAGAAAACAGAAAACAGGACACAACCAGGAAAACAGAAAACAGGACGCAACTAAGGAAACAGAAAACAGGACACAACCAAGAAAACAGAAAACAGGACACAACCAGGAAAACAGAAAACAGGACACAACCAAGAAAACAGAAAACAGGACACAACCAAGAAAACAGAAAACAGGACACAACCAAGAAAACAGAAAACAGGACACAACCAGGAAAACAGAAAACAGGACACAACCAAGAAAACAGAAAACAGGACACAACCAAGAAAACAGAAAACAGGACACAACCAGGAAAACAGAAAACAGGACACAACCAGGAAAACAGAAAACAGGACACAACCAGGAAAACAGAAAACAGGACACAACCAAGAAAACAGAAAACAGGACACAACCAAGAAAACAGGACACAACCAAGAAAACAGAAAACAGGACACAACCAAGAAAACAGAAAACAGGACACAACCAAGAAAACAGAAAACAGGACACAACCAAGAAAACAGAAAACAGGACACAACCAAGAAAACAGAAAACAGGACACAACCAGGAAAACAGAAAACAGGACACAACCAAGAAAACAGAAAACAGGACACAACCAAGAAAACAGAAAACAGGACACAACCAAGAAAACAGGACACAACCAAGAAAACAGAAAACAGGACACAACCAAGAAAACAGGACACAACCAAGAAAACAGAAAACAGGACACAACCAAGAAAACAGGACACAACCAAGAAAACAGAAAACAGGACACAACCAGGAAAACAGAAAACAGGACACAACCAAGAAAACAGAAAACAGGACACAACCAAGAAAACAGAAAACAGGACACAACCAGGAAAACAGAGAACAGGACACAACCATGAAAACAGAAAACAGGACACAACCAAGGAAACAGAAAACAGGACACAACCAAATAAACAAAAAACAGGACACAACCAAATAAACAGAAAACAGGACACAATCAAGAAAACAGAAAACAGGACACAGCCAAGAAAACAGAAAACACGACACAACCAAGAAAACAGAAAACAGGACACAACCAGGAAAACAGAAACCAGGACACAACCAAGAAAACAGAAAACACGACACAACCAAGAAAACAGAAAACAGGACACAACCAGGAAAACAGAAAACAGGACACAACCAGGAAAACAGAGAACAGGACACAACCATGAAAACAGAAAACAGGACACAACCAAGGAAACAGAAAACAGGACACAACCAAGAAAACAGAAAACAGGACACAACCAAGAAAACAGAAAACACGACACAACCAAGAAAACAGAAAGCAGGACACAACCAGGAAAACAGAAAACAGGACACAACCAAGAAAACAGAAAACACGACACAACCAAGAAAACAGAGAACAGGACACAACCAGGAAAACAGAAAACACGACACAACCAAGAAAACAGAAAACACGACACAACCAAGAAAACAGAGAACAGGACACAACCAAGAAAACAGAAAACACGACACAACCAAGAAAACAGAAAACAGGATACAACCAGGAAAACAGAAAACAGGACACAACCAAGAAAACAGAAAACAGGACACAACCAAGAAAACAGAAAACAGGACACAACCAAGAAAACAGGACACAACCAAGAAAACAGAAAACAGGACACAACCAAGAAAACAGAAAACAGGACACAACCAGGAAAACAGAAAAACGGACACAACCAAGAAAACAGAAAACAGGACAATACCAAGAAAACAGAAAACAGGACAATACCAAGAAAACAGAAAACAGGACACAACCAGGAAAACAGAAAACAGGACAATATCAGGAAAACAGAAAACAGAACACAACCAGGAAAACAGAAGACAGGTCACAGCCAGGAAAAAAGAAAACAGAACACAACCAGGAAAACAGAAAAACGGACACAACCAGGAAAATAGGTCACAGGACACAGCCAGGAAAACAGAAAAACGGACACAACCAAGAAAACAGAAAACAGGACACAGCCAGGAAAACAGAAAAGAGGTCACAGCCAGGAAAACAGAAAACAGGTCATAGCCAGGAAAACAGAAAACAGGACACAACCAGGAAAATAAGTCACAGGCCAGAGCAAGGAAAACAGAAAACAGGACACAACCAAGAAAACAGAAAACAGGACACAGCCAGGAAAACAGAAAAGAGGTCACAGCCAGGAAAACAGAAAACAGGTCACAGCCAGGAAAACAGAAAACAAGACACAGCCAGGAAAACAGAAAAACGGACACAACCAGGAAAACAGAAAACAGGACACAGCCAGAAAAACAGAAAAACGGACACAACCAGGAAAACAGAAAACAGGTCACAGCCAGAAAAACAGAAAATAGGTCACAACCAGGAAAACAGAAAACAGGTCACAGTCAGGAAAACAGAAAAACGGACACAACCAAGAAAACAGAAAACAGGACACAACCAAGAAAACAGAAAACAGGACACAACCAAGAAAACAGAAAACTGGACACAACCAAATAAACAGAAAACAGGACACAACCAAGAAAACAGAAAACAGGACACAACCAAATAAACAGAAAACAGGACACAACCAAGAAAACAGAAAACAGGACACAACCAAATAAACAGAAAACAGGACACAACCAAGAAAACAGAAAACAGGACACAATAAAGAATACAGAAAACAGGACACAACCAGGAAAACAGAAAACAGGACACAGCCAGGAAAACAGAAAACAGGACACAACCAGGAAAACAGAAAACAGGTCACAACCAGGAAAACAGAAAACAGGACACAACCAAATAAACAGAAAACAGGACACAATCAAGAAAACAGAAAACAGGACACAATCAAGAATACAGAAAACAGGACACAACCAGGAAAACAGAAAACAGGTCACAGCCAGGAAAACAGAAAACAGGACACAACCACGAAAACAGAAAACAGGACACAACCACGAAAACAGAAAACAAGACACAACCAGGAAAACAGAAAACAGGACACAACCAGGAAAACAGAAAACAGGACACAACCAGGAAAACAGAAAACAGGTCACAGCTAAGAAAACAGAAAACAGGTCACAGCCAAGAAAACAGAAAACAGGACACAACCAGGAAAACAGAAAACAGGTCACAACCAGGAAAACAGAAAAAACGGACACAACCAGGAAAACAGAAAACAGGTCACAGCCAAGAAAACAGAAAACAGGTCACAGCCAAGAAAACAGAAAACAGGACACAACCAAGAAAACAGAAAACAGGACACAACCAGGAAAACAGAAAACAGGACACAACCAGGAAAACAGAAAACAGGACACAACCAGGAAAACAGAAAACAGGACACAACCAGAAAAACAGAAAACAGGACACAGCCAGGAAAACAGAAAACAGGACACAACCAGAAAAACAGAAAACAGGACACAACCAGGAAAACAGAAAACAGGACACAACCAAGCAAACAGAAAACAGGACACAACCAGGAAAACAGAAAACAGGACACAACCAAAAAAACAGAAAACAGGACACAACCAGGAAAACAGAAAACAGGACACAACCAGGAAAACAGAAAACAGGACACAGCCAGGAAAACAGAAAACAGGACACAATCAGGAGAACAGAAAACAGGACACAACCAGGAAAACAGAAAACAGGTCACAACCAGGAAAACAGAAAACAGGACACAACCAAAAAAAAAAAAAAAAAAAAAAAAAAAAAAAAAAAAAAAAAAAAAAAAAAAAAAAAAAAAAAAAAAAAAAATTGGTACACATCCAAAGGCGTTGAATCTCTCTCCGCATAATGTAAGCTCGGAAGTCCTCGTCGTCAGTCGCCAGTGTACTTGTCGTCGTCGCCAGTGTACTTGTCGTCGTCGCCACTGTACTTGTCGTCGTCGCCAGTGTACTTGTCGTCGTCGCCACTGTACTTGTCGTCAGTCGCCAGTGTACTTGTCGTCGTCGCCAGTGTACTTGTCGTCGTCGCCACTGTACTTGTCGTCGCCAGTGTACTTTCGACGCTCAGATGTCGAGAGCAAATGGGATTAGTATCTGTCTACTCGCTTCTGCTGTGCTGGATTCATTGCCTTGCTCCGTTCTCGTTTGCGTTTCCTCTTTGATGATGGAGAGGACGTGAGCTGGGTTCGGTACTTTTTTTTTCCCCCTCTTGCTTTGCATTTGTTGTTGGGGGATGCATGGATGTGTGGGTGGGAGTGTGGAGTGTGGGTGTGTGGGTGTGGGTGTGGGTGTGTGACAGAATGAGAGCAAGAGAGAGCGAGAGCGAGAGTGAGAGAGAGAGTGAGAGAGAGAGAGAGAGAGAGAGAGAGAGAGAGAGAGAGAGAGAGAGAGAGAGAGAGAGAGAGAGAGAGAGAGAAATATAAAGAGAGAGAGAAAGAGATAGAGATAGAGATATCGATAAAGAGAGAGAGAGAGAGAGAAGGAGATACAGAGAGAGAAAGAGAGAGAGAGAGAGATAACGATAAAGAGAGAGCGAGAGAAAGAGACAGCGATAAAGAGAGAGAGAGAGAGAGAGAGAATATAAACCCCACATACTAACAAACTCTCCCCCAACTTCAGCCATAACATCTAACCCTCTCAAATGATCCATAAAACCACACGCTCCCACTCCCCCCTCTCCCCTCCCTCCTCCAACCCCCCCTACCCCCCCCCCCCCCCAATAGAGACACACAACTGATCCAAACAAACGCAGAGTCTACTTATGAATGATACAGAGGGCTAACACCCAATAAATCCACCCATTTTACGACGGAATAAAGATGGTGTCTATGTGCAAAGAAGCTGTAGCAGAATGGACAGTAACTCCTAAGCAAGAGAGAGGTTGTGTAATGGTGCATACCGAAGAGATAGCAAGCAGTATTTCGCGTCTCCGCCACGTTCATAAAATAGGGTTGGCAGCCCTGCTAGTGTTCATCCGGGGAATCTACGGTTGGTATTGCGACGCATCACGCTAACTTATGGTCTGCAATTGCAAGAGAAGAGAATTTTCTTCTAACCCGCTTACTTCCGGTTAACATGTTTTCTCTCTCCTTTTTTTTTTATCTCAGGGGAGTGGGGTGGGTGGGGGGGAGGAGATGATGGGTGGGGTGGGCAGGGGGGGGGGTGGATATGATTGTGGTCGCGAGTATATGAATGTGTGTATTTTTTTTATTTTTTTTATTTTTTTTTATTTTATTATTATTTTTTTTTAATTCCTTGTGTTTGTTCGTCTGTTGTTTGTGTGCGTGGGTATGTGTTTTCTGTTTTCCGTGTATGCATGAGTGTTATTTTAGTGTTTGTGAGTATGTTTGTGTCTCTCAAACCGCGTGTATGTACGTATGTATGTATGTACGTATATATGTATGTACGTATATATGTATATATGTATGTATGTATGTACGTACGTATGTATGTATGTATGTATGTATGTATGTATGTACGTATATATGTATGTATGTATGTATGCATGTACGTATGTATGTATATATATCTGTACCCATCTCTTCATACATACACCTCCCCCCCCCCCACCCCCACCCCCACCCACCCCACCCACCCCCACCTCTTCACCCAGACAGAGCAAACACCACCTCCAAATTCCTACCGGGATTCCAACCTCTCATAACTCAACGAAGTAGCTGAGAATTAGAATTTCCACCGCTCGATCTCATCAAGTTCCTCATCATTTCCTTGAAGACATCTTCCCTCATCTCCTCCACCAAGCATCCATCCCTTTCCTTCGTTCTCCTTCTTTAAAGAAAGGATGATTAACTTAAGATAAGCTCCTCGAGGTATGACGGCTTCAACGAGATCCTTTTCGGAAACCACTCGCTTCGTAATCAGCTGGAAGTGAGTAGCAAGAATTATGTGCTTGGGGATTAGTTTATTAGCGTAGATTATGTTAAAAGGGCTGGGATTTTTTTTTTTTTTTTTTTTTTTTTTTTTTGGGGGGGGGGGGGTTGTTATGCTAGGGGACCTGTTTTTGATGTTTTTTAATCTGGGTCTGCATTTTTTGTTGTTGTTATTTTTTTTTTTTTAATATTGTTGTGGGTGTTTTTTGTTATCGTCATTATGTCATCTATTATCCATCTATTATTGTTATTGTTTTTTTTCTTTTGTTATGATAGGGGAGCTGTATTTTATGTTCTTATTCTGTTTTTTGTTTTTTGTTCTTTTGTTTTTTTCAATACTGTTGTGGGTGTTTTTGTTATCGTCATTATTTCATCTATTATTGTTATTGTTTTTTTCTTTTTTTGCTGATTCTTCGTTCTAGTTATTATACTGTTGCTTATGCTCATTCCTCTTGCCTATTATCATTATGCTCATTGCCCTTAGCTTTAGTAGTCCTGTTATTGTTTACTGCTATTATTAATGATGTTAATATCATTGCTAGCTATAATGAATATTTAATGTTTCATATAATGGCCAGAAGGATAAAAAAAAAAAAAATGTTCGCTTGGAATAAACAACACGTACATGCACCATCTACAATATCAGACACTTCATTTCGTTTGATAAATGTAATTATGTCATAGATCTTTGTAATTTGTGTGCTTCATTGTTCCCCCACTAGAAACAGATAACAATACAGTAATGACAGTTAAAGTTATGCTTTAAGTGCGCTTCACATTGCTTGCTTTTAAGGCAAGGTAAATATAGCTTTTGAAAGCAGTATTTCAAGCATTGAATCTTATGTACCATTGGTTGATAGTTAAAGATACGACGGCAAAAAGACCTTTGACCTTTGACCTTTGACGATGTGGCTTTATTAAGATCACAGTTTTAAATGTAATTTTCATCGTGATTTTTAGGTCTAATGATACAGCCGTTCATTATTGGAATCATGTTAATGATGTAAGGAATAAAAGGGCTAATGATGATCACCCTAATACTGAGAGAGTGGGGGGGAGGGTGATAGAAAGAGAGAGGGGGATAGAGAGGGGGGAGTTGGAAAGAGAGAGAGGGGGGGGGGGTGGAAAGAGAGAAAAAGAGAGAGATAGCGAGAGAGGGGATGGGGGGCATGAGAGAGAAAGTGAGAGAGAGAAATAAAGAGAAAGAGAGAGAGAGAGAGAAGGAGAGAGAGAGTGAGAGATAAAGAGAAAGAGAGAGAGAGAGAGAGAAAGAGAGAGAGAGAGAGAGAGAGGGAATTTCGAGTATCTTTCTCTTTCTCTCTCTCTCCTCCCCTCCTCCTAACCCCACCATCTCTTCCTTCCCCTCACTCTAACTGCCACTCTCCCAGCAACTCTTCCTCCATCTACCTATCTTCCTTCTTTTAACCCTCCACCTCTTCTTCCCCCCTTCTCTCCCTCCTCATATTTTCTCCTCCCTCCTCCATTCTCTTACACCCTCCCCCCCACCTCCCTCCCTCCTCTATTCTCTTACACCCTCCCCCCCCCACCTCCCTCCCTCCTCCATTCTCTTACA
>BOPN01007163.1:55000-57500 GCA_017312705.2 Penaeus japonicus | reverse complement strand
GTATATTTCAGTTGCCCTTTAGAAGATTATGTGAATATATATCTAATGCAAGATGGTGACAACTGACCTGGGCGTGAATAAGGTATTGTTAAATTGATCAGCAAATTATTTAAACGTTGCGGAAAGCTATTGATTAGCTGTTGTATGTGGTCTGAAGAGGTACTTAATTGCTCTTGTTGCTGTGACATGAGTAGGTGAAATCTGTGCCAACTGCGGAGGAGGGAGAGGGAGGGTGAGAAAGAGATAGAGAGAGAGAGAGACAGAAAAAAGGGAGAGAGAGCGAAAGAGACAGAAAAGAGGGAGAGAGAGCGAAAGAGACAGAAAAAAGGAAGCGAGAGCGAAAGAGACAGAAAATAGGGCGAGAGAATGAAAGAGACAGAAAAGAGGGAGAGAGAGCGAAAGAGACAGAGAAGAGGGAGAGAGAGCGAAAGAGACAGAGAAGAGGGAGAGAGAGCGAAAGAGAGAGGCAGAGAGAGAAAGACAGACAGGCAGAAACAGAAAAAGAGAATGAAATGAGACATACACACACATAAGACACGCGGCTTGAATGTTCTTCCTTACGCTCTCATAAAAAAGTGAAACAGAAGTTGTCTGCCCAAACGGTATAACAAAGAAATAATGAATAATTTCTTTAGATATCTTTATCATCAACAATAATAAGTGACGAATTTATAATCAAAAGGATAATGACAATGTTGTTATTTTTTCTTTAACATGAAAAAAGTATTTATTCTATAATGTTATCAGTTTAAAAAATTGTAGATAATCATCCTAATAAAAATGGATTAGATACAATTTGTAAATAATTGAGTGATGGTAATGGTCGACAAAGAAAATACACCTAATTCAAAACAAGCAAATAACAAATCATAACATATATATATATAAGTAACGTTTAATAAATAAACAAAACAAATTATAACTGAAAAAAAGAGTCACGTGGCAATAAAGATAATGAAAAGGAATACAATATTTCGAAGGAAATTCAATAATTGGCAACACTGAATAATAACCGCCTGAAACTTTTACGCGACCGGGCCCACACTTTTCCCTGTGTGTGTGTGTGTGGGGGGGGGGGTTATCCCCAAGATGAACTGCTGTTAAATTATATATTTTTTGTGTTATTTTTGCACCTGAAATAGATCAAAAGAAAAAAGTATTGTAATGCATTTCATATTTTTTCATTCTTTTTTTATTTTATTGATAGTGAACAATGATAAGCAAATAACGGGACAAACCACAACAACAGTAACACTTCTGACCACAAAAAAACAAAAACAAAAATGAGAACAACAAGCGATAAGGGCAAAGTCCGATCGAAAGAAGGAAAGGGAAAGATGAAACTAGTTGATAAGGGTGATAGAGATTAACTCCCTCCCCTCCCCCTCTCCTCTCCCCCTTTCCTCCCTTTCCCTAACCTCTCGCTCTTATCCCGTCTCTCCTTTCCTTTTCTTCTCTGCCTCTCTCTCTTTCATTCTATCTCTCTCTCTCTCTCTCTCTCTCTCTGTCTATCTATCTATCTATCTCTTTCTCTCTCTATCTATCTATCTCTCTTTCTCTCCTCTCTCCCTTCTCCCTCTTCCTCCTATCGCCCTAATATCTTCCTCTCACTGCTTCTTCCCCCCACCCCTCTCCCTTTCCTCCCCCCCTTCTTCTTCTCTCCCTCCATCCTTCTCCCTCTCCTGTCCCATATCCTTCTCCCCTCTCCCCCTCTTCCCTCTTATCCTTCTCCCCCATACCTTTTCCCTCTCTCTCCGTCCCTCCACCCCTCCCCCCCCTCATCCGTCTCCCCTCTTCCCCCTCCAGAGCTAATACAATAGATGAAAGATGGGACAGAACATAAATAAAGTGTGTGAGCGAGAGAGGGTGATAAGAGAGAGAGAGAGAGAGAAAGAGAGAGAGAGATAGAGCGAGGAAGATAAATGATTCCTTTAGACCAAGTATGAAATTTTTCATCGCGTGAGAGAAAGGGAGTCGTGAGAAAATTATGTGCGTGCTGGATTTTTATTTATTTATTTTTTTTTTAGTTGTCTTAATGAAGGGATAGTTAAATGCAGTAACAGAATTGTTGTATTGCAGATATATGCGAAGAGGTGTGTGGTGGTTGTGGTGGTGTTTGTTTGTTTGTTCGAACGTGTGTGTGTGTGTGTGTGTGTGTGTGTGTGTGTGTGTGTGTGTGTGTGTGTGTGTGTGTGTGTGTGTGTGTAGGTATAGTTAGGTATATATATATATATATATATATATATATATCAGCAATGATACATATAACCCAGTCTTATATATGAAATGCTTACTCCTCTTACTTACTATCAAAATCAGAATCTCGAAATATATGATTTCTTCAAAGTCTAAGCCATATAAAGAATATTTTTTATCCAGTAAATCATTCTATGTATATATTACTTTCTTCCTATTATTGTTAACAATATAAAAAAAAATAAACAGCAATTTTTAACACATACAGGCAAATTATCTGAAAATACGAATTATCCACAAAGTT
>BOPN01007163.1:42500-45000 GCA_017312705.2 Penaeus japonicus | reverse complement strand
TTCGACGGGGGGGAGGGGGAGGGGGGATAGGTGCCAGGATGATACGGGTAGGTGCCCAGGTGCTTTCAACGGGGGGGGGCAGAATGGTACGGGGTAAGAGGGTAGGTGCCTTCAAGGTAGGGGGAGGGGGATGGGTTCCAGGATGATATGGGGTAGGAGGGTAGGTGCCGAGGTGCCACCGAGGGAAGAAGGGGAGGGGTGTCAAGGTGCTTTCGATGGATAGGAGGGGGGAAGGGGGGGGGGGCAGGTGCCAAGGTGTCTACGACGGATGGGATAAGGGGAGAGATGACAGGGAGAGGAAGGGAGAGAGGGAGGAGGGTCGTTGAAGGGGCAAAAGGTGTGTGTGAGGGGGGGGGGGGAGGGGAGACTGTGCAGGGGAAGAAGAAAGAAAAAAGGAGGGTGGGTGGGGAGACAGGAAGAGAGAAAGGAGGAGGCGGGAGGAAGAAGAGAGAGGGAGAAAGGAGAGGAGGCAGGAGAAAGAGTTGCTGCTTGAGTAGGTGAAGAGCCGTAGTATGAGTGCCACCAGGAAGCCATGGCGTTGGGTGCCAAGGCTAGTTAGAACCGGGGAAATAAAGGCGGGAGGCGGTGCATGACGTTCTGGTTGATGAGCGAAGGAAAGGAAAGAGAATGATATATATAGTATATATACTATACATGAAAAGCTGTATAGAGACCAACATACATACAGACAGATTATACACGCACACACACACAAACACATACACATATACGAGAAGTTCATTGCACCTAATCTACAAACACACCTAATCACAAACACACACACACAGATCAATGAACCAACCAATGAGAAATCAGTTCTTTCAAATGTATCAAACATTTTATAACTAATAAAGCTCAGACTAATTTTCAATATACAAATATACAAAAAAAAAAAAATGAATAGATAAATATAATAAAAAGGACAGATCAAGATAAACACAGATAAAGAAGATAGATAGATAAAGAAGAAACAGTCCATTTCCTTCTCCTTTTTGAAATCTGTTAAGACTCCGAGCGGCCAGACGGTACAGTCCGGAAGTGAAGGGGATTCGCAACTGCTTGACTCAGACAAGCTAGAACTTCCCTCACGTAGCGAGTCGTTTTGACTTTATTATGTTTATTATTTAGATGGTAATAATGATGGTGATGATGATGATGATAATGATGATGATAATGATGATAATGATAATGATGATGATTATGATAATGATGATGATGATTGTGATTAAGATTATCATTATTATTAACATTATTATTGTTATTATTATAATTACCATATGAGCATTACTATAATTGTTATTTTTATTATTACCATTATTGTTATGTCTATTATCATTATGATCATCCTTATCATTGTTAACATTTTTATCATAATTACAAACATTATTGTTATTATTATCATTATCATAATGCTAATGATAGTTAGTAATATTACTGTTATCATTATTATTATTGATATCTTTATCATCATTATCATTATCTTCTCATTTTCTCTCTCTCTCTCGCTCTCCAATTTCTTCTCTTTATCTATGGAAAATAATAAGAAAATGTAATCCAGTTCAAGGAATGTTCTGTTACAAACACGTTTTTTTCTTCTTTTCTCTTTGTTAGCAATACGCTCTTTTTTTCTCTCTCTCTCGTTCTTCTCATTCCCATATTTCTTCTTGGAAAATAAGAACAAGTTGATAGATAATATGGAAAGTTTGTTAGGAAAAAAACATGATTTGACCCAAGTTGTTAGACAAAAATTATCTGCTTGACTCTCAACGTTTGAAATAATTTAAGGATTTACAGTTTTTTTTCTCTTTCTTTCTTTCTTTCTTTTTCGTATTTCGACGGTTGAAAAAAAAAGGTAAACCAAAATATTAGGACAAACGCCATCTGTTCGAGTCACGGCGTCTGGAATGTTCCACCAAATAACAAGACGTTTCGCTGTTTCTCTTTGCCCTTTTCTTCTCGAAAGAAAAGAAAACGGAGCATAAGCCGGAATGGATTAAGGGCACACAATACACGCGCAATACCCATACATACGAAAGGTAAGTAGGCGAGCTCTTGATATTTCAGGGGGGACTCTTTAAAAGACACAACACCTCACGCATACTTCAGATGATTAGGGACACGTTGAGTGAATGGTGGGCGCCGTGGTGAAGGGGATGGGTGGGTGGGGTGGGTGGAGGTGAGGGAGGGGAAGGGGGTCTGGGGTGGGGGTGGGGGTGGGTGTGGAGGTAAAGGGAGGGGAAGGAGGTTTGGGGTGGGGGTGGGGGGTGGAGGTAAAGGGAGGGGAAGGGGGTTTGGGGTGGGGGTGGAGGTGAGGGAGGGGGAACGAGGGGAGAGATATTGAGATGAGTAGAGGAGAGGGGAGAAATTATGGTGAACAGAGGGGAGGGGAGAAATTGGGGTGAATAGAAGAGATAGAAGAATTAGGGAGAATAGAGTGGAGATAAGGCTTTGGTGTGAGCAGAAACGAGGGGAGAAATTGGGATGGTAAGATAAGATATTG
>BOPN01007163.1:27500-32500 GCA_017312705.2 Penaeus japonicus | reverse complement strand
ATACATATATGTATATGTGTGTGTATGAATATATATATATATATATATATATATATATATATATATATATGTATATATTTATAAGTATATAAATATGTATATATAAATATAAATATATATATATATGTATATATATAAGTATATAAATATGTATATATAAATATAAATATATATATATATAAGTATATAAATATGTATATATAAATATAAATATATATATATATAAGTATATAAATATGTATATATAAATATATATATATATATATATATATATATATATATATATATATATATATATATATATGCATACATATGTATAAAAATATATAAATATATATGTTTATATATATGCATGCATATATATAAATATGCATATGTATGTGTACATATATGTATATTTATATATATATATATGTTTATATATGTATATATGTGTATATATATATGTATATATATATGTATATATATAATGTATATTTGCATACATATATATAAATATATATATATATATTTATATGTATGCATACACAATATATACATATATTTGTATATATGTATCTATATGTATATCTATATCTGTCTATATATATGTATATATATATATATATATATATGCATATGTATATGTATACATGTATGTATAATTATGTATATATATGTAAATATATATATATGTGAGTGTGTGTATACATATATATATTTTTTTTTTGTGTGTGTGTGTGTTGTGTGTGTGTGTGTGTGTGTGAATATATATGTAAATATATATATATATGTATATATATAAACGTGTATATGTATATGTATATATATAAACGTGTTTATGTATATGTATATATATAAACGTGTATATGTATATGTATATATATATATATATATATATATGCAGATATGTATACATATATATATATGTATATGTATATATATATGTATATATATGTAAATATATATGTATATATGTATGTACATATATGTATATATGTATGTACATATATGTACATATATGTATATATATGTAAATATATGTCTATATATAAATATAAATATATATATATATATATATGTATGTATGTATATATGTATGTGTATGTAAAAATAAATTTAGTAAGTGACTGTACGAGCTTTTTGAAGGGGTGAGTGGTTGTTTGCTCATACATAACTATACTCGTATTAATTAGTTTAATAATACTTGTTTGTTGGTGCGCATATTCAGTGTTTGTATATGCAGACGTGTTTGTTTATTCGTATAATTGCCTGTGCATAGAGCATTTACTTTTCCAATCCTCTGAAGTATCGAAATATCGTGCGTGATTCATCCAAAAGCGATAATCACAGAGAAACAATGAACAGAATTACCAGCTCCTCCCTAAACGCACCGGTAATATTCATTTGGATATCAAGTAATATCAAATATTTGAACACCGGCGCCCATCCCCCTCCCCCTTTTTTTCCAGATTATAAACAAATGAAAATCGCACAATAACATTTCCTATCCTACCCCCTCCCACAGCCCCGTCTCCTACCCCTTCAAAAAAAGGCGGGAAAAAATATGAAATGAATATACCCAGCGTGTTCCGTGGTTTCCCGCCGCCATGTTTGGGGCAAATGAGCTTCCTGTCAGGTATGAAACGCATATGAAACCGACTCTGTATCCTGTCCGAAAAAAAATGGAATGTCTATAATATCATTTCATCCATGACGCTCTACTTACTGACGCATATGTGGCTCATTATTTAATAACTGTGGGTCTATTAAAGCGCTGACCTCACCTCTTTTCCCCCTTCTCCCCCCTCTCTCTTCCCCCTATCTCCCTGCCCCCCTTCCACTCCTCCTGGCACTTCACCCTGACCTCCCTCCCTTCTCCCTGGCACCCTCCACCTCCCTGCCCCCCCTTCCCAGCCCACATCACTTTCCCCTCTCCCCCTTATTCTCTCGTCCCTTCATTTTCCCCTCTCCTTCATTCATCCCTTCCCTCCCATCCTTTTCCCATTCCCTCCCTCATTCCTACTTATCCCTTTCTCCCTTCCCCCTCCTCCCCCTCCAGCTTTCCCCTCCCTCTTCCTACCTCCCCCTCCTCCCTCTCCCCTCACTCTTCCTACTTCCCTCTCCCCCCCCCCTCTTCCTACCTCCCCCTTCTTCCCTCCACTCATCCACCACATTCCTCCCCCCTACCTACTTCCCTCTCCCCCGCTCAGCCCTTCCCCCCCTTCCCACAACCCCCCTCCCTCCCTCTCCCCTCCCTCTTCCTACCTCCCCCTTCTTCCCTCCACTCCTCCACCTCCTCCTCCGCATTCCTCTCCCCTTCCTACTTCCCTCTCCCCCGCTCAGCCCTTCTCCCCCTTCCCACAACCCCCTCCTCCTCCCCTCCACCTCGCCCCTCCCCCCTTCCATATCAATATGCCCGACTACAGAGCAAAGAGGAAATGTTTTGGGAAACTATTCATTTTTCAATTTTTTTTACATATTTTTTTTTGAGCACGTGTAGGAATTATATATTACAGTTCGGCAACATGTTTAAACGGTATTATTGCAAGGGTGCTGTGAGGCAAATGCTATAGATGTGTTTGTATTGCAATTGTTTTTCTTTTGTTTGTTTGTTTGTTAATACTCTCTCTCGTTCTCTCTGGCTACGTTATACACCCACACACATAAACGCACACGCACACGCACACACATATAAATAAATATATATATATTTATATATATACATATATATGTATATAAATACATATATACATATATCAAATTATATATGTGTATATACATATGTATATGTATATGCATACACACACACACACACACACATACACACACACATATATATATATATATATATATATATATATATATATATATATATATATATATGTATGTATATGTATATATATGCATATACATATACGTATGTATATACACATATATGATTATATATACATACTGTATATATATAATACATATACATATATACATATATGTACATACACACATGTGTATGTTTATGTGCATGTATATGTATATGTAAAAGTATACGTATATTTATATGTATAAGTATATTTACATGTATATCTATATGTATATGTATATGTATATGCGTACATGTGTATATATCTTTATGCATATATAGAAGAAAGTTATGAATAAGACTTAATATCTAAACAACGCAAGAAATTTATTTGTCGCGTTTCGACGGATGTCTTCCTCAGAAATACATGTATTTCTTGCGAAGACCTTCGAAACGCGCGAAATAGGGTTTTTGTTTAGATATTCGGTCTCTTTCATACCTCTCTTCTACATTTGTCGATACGAACTTTGTTTTTATTATCATTATCATCATTGTTATTATGATAATGATGATAATGATAATACTACTACTAATAATTATTATTATCATTATCATTATCATCATCATCATCATTATCATAAGTATCATAAGTATCATTATTATCACTTTTATCTTCACTTTTATCATTGTTGTTATGTTTTATAACTTTGATTATGATGGTGATGATTGATTTTCATCACCATTAATGTCCTTATCATCATTATCATCTTTAGCACATCGCTGCACCAAATATTAATGGTGATGGCAAAGAACTGTGACGACAACAGATAGAATAAAATTGACAGTATGTATAACTAATCAAGTAACATGATATTAACATGATATTAAGGACGATGAAAGAATTCCTTCTGAAATGATTATAGATTATTTTGGAATTAATGGCAATGGTGATTATGACGTAATGGTATTAACCATTGTAACGACAATAGTGACAATAATAAGGGTATCAAAAATAGTTATAGTAAGACTGATAATGATGATAATCATGATTATAATAATGATTATATTAATGATTATAGTAATGATTATAATAATGATGATAACAGTAATGACAGCAATAATGATAAGAATAATAATGAATGACTATGATAATAGTAATAACTAATAATGATAAGAATGATAAGGAATGATAATAATAATAATAAGGATAGCAGTAATGATACTAAAATGATAACGACAATACCATCAGCCTTAATATAATCCCCATCATGATTAACCATTCAGTTCCGAAGAGCAAACACTACAAACCTATTAGCAGGTTAAGAGAAATTCCAATGACACATTTTGGACCCACCGAGGCCTTGACAGCCATGCAATTTGGCTATAGAGTTCGCGACTTGGTAATTGGTTTGGGTTAGAACTGAGATTATTGCATATTCATTAGCGTGAAATGCTTGCTAATTGCATGGCTAAATGTTCATGGGTTTGCTTTGCGGGGATACTGGGCGATGTCTGGTGTTTGTCTATCCTATTTGTTTGTTTGTTTATTTGTTTCGGTGTGATTATGTTTGTGTGTGTGTGTGTGTTTGTGTTTGGTTGTTGTCTTTGTGTGTGTGTGTTTGTGTTTGGTTGTTGTCTTTGTGTGTGTGTTTGTGTGTGTGTGTGTGTGTGTGTGTGAAGACAATAGCAGTGATATTGTGTTATGTTATTGATAATTAATATCATTATGGACATTGTTGATGTTATCATTATTGCTACTTTCATGTGTGTATATGTGTGCACCTGTACAAGTGTTCAGCCTAATGTAATGACATATAAAGTTATCAAGCCTGAGGGGCAGGGAGAGGATGGGAAAGAGGAAAGGGGAAATGCTAGCACAACAAAACCAGTTGAAAGACGAAGGGTTTCAATAAGAAAGTAGATTCGATCAAACCTAAAAAATGGAACATTAGAAAATAAGTAAAAAATGAAAACAAAAGTAAGTGAATCTCACAAGCTAATCGAGGAATCCATTGAACCAAGAATCAGAGAATCCAACGCCACATAACGACAGAGGACGAACAACACAACGACACGAAATGACAGAGCTAACACAGAAGCCTCGAGTGCAACAAAGCAATGGCAGAGTGAAGTGCAACCCTCGAAAAGGAGACGAAGGAGGAGACCAAAGAGAGAGAGAAAGAGAGGGAGGGGGGGGAGTGAGGAAAGAAGAGGGGAAAGA
>BOPN01007163.1:20000-22500 GCA_017312705.2 Penaeus japonicus | reverse complement strand
ATACTACGGTGTTATATATTAGTGGATTTCTTAATGTCCAGCTATAGTTCTTAGTTCTAGTAGTTTGTGGAAACGAACTATAAGGGCGATATTTGACTTAGTATTTAGGGGAGATTTAATGCATACCAAATGAAAGATACCAATAAGAATGACGAATTACACTAATATTATGCAAATGGAGACATGTGAAGACATTATATCTAGGTTCATGGAGAGTTTTTGAAGTAGTAACTGATAACTACCACTATTAGTGTTTAGTAAGTATTCAGACTGCCTCCTGGATTGATAGTAAACTGCGAGGGAGGTCTACAAGCTCATGCACTTAGAACTTTCGTGTAATCGTTCATCATAGTCTAATAAATCTCGACATACATGATGCACAAGTTTTTTGCCTTAGGTCTTGTTGGCTTTTTCTGGAATGAGGAGGTCCCAACTGTGCACTGTTATTGGACTATTATAATTTCTACTGTATATTTTGTTATTGTTGTTTGTCATGCTTCATCCATCTCTCATAAATAGTTATGACATAAATACTAACATATTAAAGTCCTATGATGTGTAATCCAAACGGGGTACACTGTCTTTAGACTCCAAAGTTTGTTGAAATGATTTCAGCTCAACTTCCACAGAGGGAGAGAGGTAAGAGCTTTCATTGTTGCCTTAGCATGTTTTAGGTATATACAAAAATACAAAAGAAAAAGAGAGATAGAGAAATAGAAAGAGTAAATAAGAAGAATCAGTTATTTGAGGCTTATGGTTGACCTAGCACATGTCTATTTCATAAAATTGATGTTAATGCAGATTGCCATGTAATGTATTTATGTAAAGGACTAAACTTGTAGTGGTGTTGGGACACTTGTGTCCAAAATGGGTTGCCACATAGTTATTCATTGTTATGATGTGTCTGTAGCAATAATTTATTAGATCAACTCTTGTACTTACAACTCAGATTACAAGAGAAATTGGATAGTACCTATTTATCTGTGTGTATTCCTCATTATATGTCTCTACTAATTTGATATTAATACAGTACTTTGTATATAAGAATGAAGCAATATTCTATGCATATTTTTTATTTCTAATTATAAGTTAATTGGCCAGGTAGAACCACACAAAGATGAGCGAGTGGCGATTTGACCTCGATGACGACCAGGAGGAGGATGGAGATGAGCAGGGGGAGGGATCCTGGACATTTGGGGGGCGAGCGGCAAACATCTTTTTGATTGACGCAAGTAAGGAGATGTGTGAAGCCTCTGGAGATGATGGAGACGATGAAGAGTCGTCCTTCAAAAAGGCTATTAGGGTAAGGAATGGTTTTGTGTTGTCTTGAATGTATTCAGTGTTTGGAGTTTGTTTGTTTATTGTCTTGTATGGTTACAGTGGGATTCATTATTTGCATGATTGCTCTGACCTAGATTGCCTGCTAATAACTTTTTTTCATATTAACCCATTCCCGACGGGGGAATTCTAGCCTTGAATGTCCAAATGCCGGGGCGTTCGAATTATTAGGCCTAAATCAATTGAATGGCCGGCACAATACTGTGCCGCCCGGCAACTGGGCTTTTGAATGCGCGGTACACATGCTGTACCACCCGTCCTGTGTGGGTTAAATGTCTTATGGTAGCAAAAGCTGAAAAGGTTAAGCCTGTATACAGGTTGTAAGCAAAGGAAACTTATTTTATGATTATATTTTTCTACCAAGATAAGAATATCTCACTTATTAGTAATCCACATAAATGTGAATGGATAAATAGAAAGATATATATAGGAATTAAAATAGGACAGATCTTCATCTTAAAATTTTCACTATCAGAAAGGCTAACTGTATTAATTTGTTCCTCACTAAGTGTGCACATGCAACAATGATGAGGAAGATTGTCTCAAGTGACCAAGACCTCAGTGCTGTGGTGCTCTTCAACACGAGAGAATCAAAAAATAACATTGATGTCCCGAGTATATATGTTTTGCAAGAACTTGAGCGCCCAGGAGCGGAGAAGGTCCTGCAGCTTGAAGAACTTATGGATAGTAAGTTTAGATATTATCTGCCCTGTCTTGCTCATTTTACCTGTATGTTCCAAAAATTTTGTAATTGCCATAAGTGTACTTGCTTATATATTCGTTTAAAAATTGCAATGTGCAGTCTACTGAAAATTATAATTTCCATGTGAAATTAATAGATAAATGGGTGTTAAACAAAGGAGAACTTATACTTCTGCACTTCTTGTGCACCTTTACGTATATATTTATACATTATGTATACATGCCTTTATTTATGTTTTTTTTCTGTTATACCCTTTCAAACTATTATTTTCACTGATTAATATTTTCTTTTTTTATAACTGTAAGGCAACTCATGAATACAAAGGAGAAAGATGTGTCAAATTCTTTTCACTATCAGCATTTCACAAGATATTCTTTTCACTATTTTCATTTCATAATACAATCTTTTAAAAATAAAAGAGACATATCAATCTTCAGTTTCAAAATCTTGTTTTCCCTT
>BOPN01007163.1:10000-15000 GCA_017312705.2 Penaeus japonicus | reverse complement strand
GCATTCCAGCCTTGCATGTCACAATGCCGGGGCTCTCGAACGCATAGGCCTAAATCAGTTAAATAAACAACGCCGTATCGCGTCCCCAGCGAACAGGCCTAGAATGTGCGGTACAGTAGTGTACCACCCGTCACGAGAGGGTTAAAGTAAAGCTCATTTCTAACATATTCCCAACAGGACTTGATCATCCCAGAAGACAGTGAAGATGAAGAGTCCCAAGAAAAAGAAAGCCTCGCCGATCCTGCCAGTCGTTTCGAGGAGCTGATGGACAGGGTGAGGCGGCTGGAACACAAGCAGCGCACCACCGGAAGGGTTACCTTCACCTTGGCTCCCGGAGTTGAAATGTCTCTTGGGGTTTACACCACCATCAGGTCAGAGCCACTTTGGAATTAGAAAATTTGAAATACTGAACTATTTGTGTATTGAGAGGGGTAATTTAAAAAAAGAGGAATTAGAAAGTATAAAAGCCACAGCATTATTGTAAATGGTTATATCTGTTTTGAGTTCATGAGCCAGATGATGCTAGGTGTATGCCTATTAAGGTTGTTTTAGAGAGTTTTGATCGATCATAATCTATAGTCTATAGGGAGACACAAGTTTCCAAGATCTAATGTAATTTAACAAGGTATAAATTTATGTATTTTATGCGGAGACTGATAAGAGAAATCATTGATTTTTTATTATGATGTAGAAACTAAGAAGAGTTAGTTTGTCATGAAAGAATACTAATTTTCCTCCCTACAGGAAAATGAACAAGCCATACAAACTGAAGTTGTGGAAGAACACGAATGAAGAAGTAAGGTACATGAAGAAAGAATACTTGATGGTGAGTTATGAAAATTATTGGTTAAACTAGAGTGTTGCCAAACAGAAATCATTGCAACATGTTGAAAAGGTAAAGAAAAAAAACGAATAGATTAAAAAACTATGTTATTTACATATTTGAATGTTATATCTTCATGAGAATTATAAATTCTAGCAATATTACAAAGCATTTGCTGATCCATTGGAAACTGAGAAGTCACCTGAAGTTTGTGATCTGTTCCTTCCTAGTTTTCAGAATAATTAATGTTGTTTCAAACTCAAGTCATTTGAAGCTGCCAAAGATGGTCTTCATATTCACCTTCATTGCAATGTAATAAGATGTATTTAGCTCTCCTTATTTATCTTTTATCTTTTTAATTTATATTATACTTCTTGAGGCATCTGTACTTGCATCTAAACCACCAAGCTTCATTTACATGTGTCACCATGACAATTGAAGGTCTGTGGTGATGAACATCTGCATGCTGATTGCACATTCTGGGGATTAATCCATGCCTAATTTCACCATTATAAGCTTTGGCACACAAGTATGTTTTGAAGTATAGGACACTCTTAGATTACTTGTGGTAACCCGTTATGTCATACCAAATCTCCTCTTTTTGTACCAAGAAAATGAGAACACTATGTCAGGCAATTTTAGTTTTTCTAAGGTTGCATGTGCTTAAAACTACCAACAGGTTATGACCTCAGGTGACTCCTCAATTCTCTCTATATATTTAACCTATAAATCAAGTGTGTTAAACTCATTTCCTACAGTAGGCCAGATATGATATGCTATAAAGTATGCAGGCTAGATGATGTAACTAAGAGTAGCTCATAAATACTTCTCAGGGAAGTTATATGGTAACCCTATGACGACGGTGCGTCACACTCGTGTGACACAGCTAAACTCCTGATGCCGGGGTGTCATGCCAGTTTGACAATTTCAATGCAATATTGCAATCGCCCGGCATAGGGGTTTTTGTGTAGCGCGTGCCCTATCGGGAAAGGGTTAAGATAAGAAAGCTGGATTCAGTTTAACCTAGTCCTTTCTGAAATGGAAAAAAACAAACAAACAAGTAAAGAAAATTCAAGTATTTACTTGAGTCAGTGATTTGAAGCACCATAACATCTATAATTAAACCAGTGATACTACCTCTTAGTGACTTACTCCTATTTGTTCTGTCAGTGATGAAATTTCTCTGAATTTGATTTCAAGGAAATAAAACTATTTTACTATTAGAAATATAAGCAATTTCTTTAAGACTAAAGAATAATTAAGTCATATAAAACAGGGTATGTCATGAGTGTCAAATGGGCTGTGTGTTGGATTTAACCCCTTCACTCTGGGCAGTAGAAAATGCACCCCATGCCGAATCCGGGCTGCCGGCGCACACCTAATTTTAAACGTTGTTATTGAATATAACAAGTTTTAAACCAAAACTTCAACATAATTATCATGTACTATATATCAAAATATGCATAATTAACTTCTTCCTCCTTGTCCATGTAAAACGCTATTTACATGGGTTGGGATGAGGGTGGGAAGAGTGACCTTGGTGAGAGACCTCAGTGGCTCAAAGTACAACAGAAAACAGTTGAGGTAGTATGGTAAACTAATCATGATAAGTTTTATATTTTTACATAATGTTCCATAAAGAAATAATGAAATTATTGCTAGCAGGGCGCATCAGTACCTTCCCTAATGTAAGCGAATCACACTCCTATGTGATGATAGTAAAAGTCAAGTAAGCCATCATATCATATACAACCTATATTCTAAAAGATCTTGTACAGTATCCAGAAGAAGAAAAAAATTCTAACAGAACAGGGACATGATGCAGTATATGCATCCTCGGATATGTCACGAGCACTGCGAGGATGCAGTATACATGTCCTCGTGTTCAAGAGGTTAAGAGTGCAGTCCAAGGGCTGCATTTTTGACACTCATGCTGTATATGCTTTGATATCTTGCCTGGATATATAAGTCTATTAAGATAATAACATCAATTATATATCTTACTTTATAAACTGGTGCATTCTCATTCATACCTTCTCTATGTAGAGGTTCTTTCAACTGAAAAGTGAGTGTTCCTACAGAATGGCCCTAGCAGGAGCCATTAGTTGGACTCATGCAATAACCTAAACCAAGTAACCAAGTAGAGTTACTGATAATACAAAAGCTCCATCAAATAATCATGTGATAGGATAGAATAAGTTTTGTTTGTTCATATTCGAAATTCATATTTTTGAAGACACATTGAGGTTCAGAGCTTAGTTGTCATTGTGATTTTCTAAATACCAAAGATCAGTATTAAAAGTTTCCCAATCTTTGAATAAAATGAGATTGTGATGAGTTATGTTCTGGAAATTACAATTGTTCAAAAGTTAATTACATAAAACTAAAAAAAATTTTTTTTGAAAATGATTTCAGGAGACTGGTGAGCTGCTAATGCCATCAGACTATGTGAAGTACCAAGAGTATGGAAAGAAGAAGATCAAGTTTTCTCTGGTAAGTAATTTTTCTTTTCCATGTACTGTGATAGAACAAAGATAATTGCAATAATAGCAATATTTTAGACAGACAGAGTATGTACATGTATTCATGTACGTTTCGTATGCACACCAGCTCCCAAAATTATCTACAAATTAGTGTGCTGTCTGATCTGAAACAGTGGATGATGATATTTGATAAGTGTCTTGTGAAGTGGCAACAGAGGGCAGGCAAAGGACATGTTCCTCTGTTATGACTATACTGGACTTTATTTTGAAAACACTCTTGGAAACTCTTGTAGAATCAGAGAGACTTGACTATCAGGCTGATGGCTCATTAGCTTCTGTTTGTTGGTGCTGAGACATTTAAGATTTCATTCATTCTTATGTTAACAGTATTTGTAGATTGAGTTTGATCTTTGGGTCATATATTATTTAATGTTTATTTATATCTGTGAGCCCATAAAGTACCTGCAAAGGGGAGTTTGAAAATTATACTGCCATGTTTGAGAATTACTGTTTTTTAGAACAACCAGTAAGTTATTGTAATCTAGGTTGTTATTTCCTACTGTCAATATGCTCTATTTATGAAATACAGATGTGGAACATGCTTGTTTATGGTTTGCTCAAGCTTTGATCATCATACTGCGAACAAAAAAAAACAAAAAAAAGCAGTCCTAACAATATATCACACCATATAAAATTATCAAGTGATAATTCAAAACATTAAGATTATTTGAAGGGGAACCACATATCTTCAACCAAGCAGGAGTCACTTGTTTAGTCACATAAAGTTTAAGAAATTATACAAACCAGGGAAGGAAGTTGAATCATAGTTTGTACATTAAGGAACTTGATCAAAATAACATCTTTAAATGTGATTTAATGATTTCAGGATGAATTGCGCAATATGAACCAGGTGTATGAACAAGGAATTGAGCTTCTAGGATTCAAACCTATTGACAGTATTAAACCATACTATCACATCAAACCTGCCAATTTTTTGTATCCAGATGAGAAGTCTATTCAAGGTAAGAGTTTATTTAGTCTTTTCACTTTATAATTATTCAATTATTAACTATTATTATTATTATTATTTTTTAATGTTTTTGTTCAGATTTGACATGGTCTCAAATTTGTATACGAAATGCTGTACAGTAACAGAAGTTACAGGTTTTCTCTTTCTTCTTTTTCCTTTTCTTTTTTATATCTTGTATATTATGCTCATTATATTTTATTAGGGAATTTGTTTTAAGAATATTGTGCTCTATGACACTAGGCCATTTCTGTTGCTGTGATTTATATGTTTTACATAATTTTTTCATGTTTTTTATGATTTTATAGTTTTGTTTGTTTTATTTTCCTTTTTGCTTTTATTATTATTAACATTATTGTTGTAATCATCCATACCTTTATTATTGTTTGTAATTTTTACCATTGCTATTGTCATTATCATTATTTTTAATGTTCTTTAACACTACCACACACAGGAAGCAACAAAGCATTTGCAGCCCTGCTGGATCGTTGTCTGGCTCGCAATGTGGCCCCCATAGTACGCCTTGTAGCTCGCAGGGGGGCCTCTGTATCCTGGGCAGCACTCATCCCACAAAAGGAGGAGCGAGATGAGAAGAACTGCCAGATTACTCCACCTGGCTTTTACGCCTGCCACCTCCCCTTTGCTGGTGTGTTTTTTCTCCTTGTGT
>BOPN01007163.1:2500-5000 GCA_017312705.2 Penaeus japonicus | reverse complement strand
TTGTATGTGATGATTTTCTTAGGTGGTAAGTGAATATATATTCTAGAAATATTTGTGATATATGTGTGTGCGATCTCGTGTGAAAGTTACGGTGTCTATGCAACAATGTTTTTTCCAGTAGATAATTTGTAAATGATTTTTCCAGAAGATAAGTTCATATGTGAAAAATACTATATAGAAATGCTTGTGTTAAGTTTTGCCAGCTAAAGAATATATTTGGATTATGTCTTTTGTCCTTCAAAAAATACATTGTACATTTTCTATTCCATTGTGATACATTCAATTAAAACCTGTTATTTTATTTTCCCCATTCTGTTGTGAGTGCACATTCGAGAGAGAGGATATGGCTATTAATTTGCAATATACTGAGCATTAATGCAAATTATATGACTGGTTAGTGATTTCATAATTTGCATTTGCATATTTAGATACATATGATGCTCTCTGGATCGTAAATCTTACTTGGGTCGATCAGCCTTACTTTTATTTTATTTTTTAATCTTTTCTCTCATTTTAATACATATTTTTTCACTTATTAACCTTTAAAAACCTCATCCCTATCTTCCCGGCATCTTTCTTCTCTTATCATGTGCCAGTAATGTTTCCTTTGTTCTGTCATTTTTCATTAATCAGGATTAAGATGATTTCAGTTTTTTTTTAGACTTTAAGGTAATTTTATTTTGCCTGCACTGTTGTTATTTGCTGATATTTTTATAGTTTTATTTGCTAGCTTTTTGTTTTATCCTCATGTTTTTGCCTTTATATTTATTCATTTTGTAGAATATGTTTCTTTTTCTATTCTATATCTTGATAGTTGGTGGTGATTATAGCTTGCAACCCTTTTTCATTCTCACGAAAATAAAAAACAATATACTATTTATTTTAATGTATATAGTGTTTATATAATGTATATTTGATATCAGCATTTAATATTAGATGATCAAATTCAAAATTTAAATGGTCTTTGACGGTGCAGGTCAGTGTAAAATTGATTTATTATTAGCAGGAACTTATATCCTTCTGAAGTCCCAATATAACGTAAAATTAAACTCCATAATACAAAGAAAGTTGTTGACAAGCCTGCTGATTCATAACAACCTCTTGGGTATAGTAAACTAATGATATATATAGTAAAATTAGTTAGTACAAGGAAATGTATGAACATATAAACCTATTTTGTTTCCTTTCGCTGCATTCAACCTGCAACACACTTTCAAAGGAAAATAGATCTTAAAAGTATGCAAATAAAGACCTTACGGGAGTTAATCAGCATAGAAAAGTGCATTTTAGAATTCATCATTCATTTAGGATGATGAAAGACCTTGCATAATGGTAGTAGTACTTGATACATTTGCAAATTAAATATGCCATACCTAATGAAGGTCCTTGATTCTGTGTACGGAAATTACCAGTGGAGTCCATAAATGGTATGTTAAAGATGCTGATAACTGATTAATCACTGATTTATAGTATTTTATAAGTACATCCGTAGAATTGTATCTGATAGCCAAATGATAAGTAGATAGAAATTTATGCACATACATATATTGATTATGTAGTCATTATGATATCATTTATTTGAGAAAAATAGCGAGATGGTTGAAAATATGCAAATGCACTAGTAACGCAAAATGTACGGTTATAAATTCTAGGAAGGTATTATATTTGAATGTAGTTTACTCTCAAAGGATTAACACCGATAGTTACAGAAACATTCACACGCAAATAGAATTGAACTTTTCTAAGGAATGTGTGTGTGTGTGGGGGGGGGGGGGGCAGGTGGAATCAGATGCGTTGAGGGTTGTACTCTTCCCTAACTATGGGACCAGACTCAACTCGGGGATTATCGTTCTAATGGGAACGAAAGAAACAAGACCTAAAACCTTTGCCCATAACTCGTTTTTTCACGGGCAGTAATAATCTATTGTATGTGTCGCTTTAGAAGTGTACGATATATCAACATGCAGTTATAACATCAGTCAAGCGTTTCGAAGCCAACCCAGACGCGCCAAGCCCTTTTTGGTTACATTGCTATGCAACCAAGACGGCAGGAGGTGGTTGTCATGACGCGGCACCATCGTCATAGTAGCATTGCATGACTTAAACGGGATTGTGATTAAAACATGACCTAAGCATAAAGGTTACATGAGATTTCTGAGGTAAATTGTACCGTTCAGAGAGATTGTTAATTTCCGGAGCGAACGCACGGTGCGGCACATCGATCGATTAGGCAGGCATGATTTTAACGTCATACATAAATGTTCACATACTCAGTCACTCACTCCCCCGTCTATTCACTCACTAACTCACTCGCACTAACATGCTTTCTCACTCACTAATGTATTCACTCACTTATGCGCACATCCATTCATTCATTCATTTCTGTCTCTCTCTCTCTCTCTCTCTCTCTCTCTCTCTCTCTCTCTCTCTCTCTCTCTCTCTCTCTCTCTCTCTCTCTCTCTCTCTCCCATTCTCTCTCTCTCTCTATCTCTCTCTCTCC
>BOPN01007162.1:62500-63866 GCA_017312705.2 Penaeus japonicus | reverse complement strand
ATATATATATATATATATATATGTGTGTGTGTTGTATGTGTGTGTGTGTGTGTGTGTGTGTGTGTGTGTGTGTGTGTGTGTGTGTGTGTGTGTGTGTGTGTATTTATATATGAATGTTTATATATATATATATATATATATATATATATATATATATATATATATATATATATATATATATATGAGAGAGAGAGAGAGAGAGACGGAGAGAGAGAAGAACAGAGAGAGAGAGGGAGAAAGTGAGGGAGAAAAAATGACAGAGAGGGGAAAGAGAGAATGTTGGAGAGAGTGAGATATCGTAGAATAATACAACAAAGTACTCAAAAGAACAAAGTAAGCTGCCTACCAAAATACGAAAATAACAAAAGGAATTATAAAAGAACACGGAAGTCTATTTGCTTTTCCTCTCGATCTCGTAGTGACATTTCTTTGTCATTAATCCGTAGATTTCCCATTTTTTGTGCCATAATCCTTCACAGCATTGAATTCTTAATTGCATTCTCCATTTTGGACGGCTTTCAATGATGCAGGGTCCGATCCTCCATCTTCCTCCAGCCTTTGAGTGGGTCTGGGGGGTCCCTTTGGGCTGAAGGGTGAGGGGGCTGCTTGAGGGCCCTTTCCTAATCCCTCTTTCTGCTGCTTTGAAATCCCTTTGCCCGTAATTTCAGAGGGGGAGCCTGTCCTTCAGTGCGTGCAAACACAAACGCACGCACAATCACATGCGGGACACATAGAAACAAACATTGACCCACAAATAAAAACAAACAGACGAAAATGCGGATGAATATACAGACTATAACATATTGAAACACAATCGCACATTTTGTACTGTTCTCTGCAATTATGTGGAAATGCAACAAGGAAAATCTGTTACCTTTTCTAACCTGCTTGTATCCTTATGTGGTACGCTATTCTTCTTTGGCCTAAATTCAGGACATTTAAACTAACTTGTTCGTTTGTGAATTTTGGAACTTGAAAAAATAATGTCATAATTCTTTCGAACCAGCATTTCAGTATACTCTTTAACGTAATAAATGCTTGTCAGACCTCATGTATATGCAAAAATATAAACACCCGTGGAAAATATATTTATCATGTCCATTATCCTCACACATTCGAATAAATTCAGCTACAGATATGAAACATTTCGGGTAAAAATCTATGTACATGTCTAACTAAAGCTACAATTAGAAATTAGGATACATTCATGCATTAGATAAAATGAATGATAAAACTTAGAAAGGGAAATACTCTTTATTTCATTTTCTCTCGTGGACGACAACTCCAGCCTTGACAACATGGGAGATGACGTGGTCAGCGCCTCCCAGCTGGTACACAAGATGTTCCCATCTGCATGTGTAAAAAA
>BOPN01007162.1:47500-50000 GCA_017312705.2 Penaeus japonicus | reverse complement strand
AGAGAGAGAGAGAGAGAGAGAGAGAGAGAGAGAGAGAGAGAGAGAGAGAGAGAGAGAGAGAGAGAGAGAGAGAGAGAGAGAGAGAGAGAGAGAGAGAGAGAGAGAGAGAGAGAGAGAGAGAGAAAAAAGAAAGAGAGAGAGAGAGAGAGAGAGGGGGAGAGAGAGAGAGAGAGAGAGAGAGAGAGAGAGAGAGAGAGAGAGAGAGAGAGAGAGAGAGAGAGAGAGAGAGAGAGAGAGAGAGAGAGAGAGAATGAGAGAGAGAGAGAGATATGAGAGAGAGAGAGAGAGAGAGAGAGAGAGAGAGAGAGAGAGAGAGAGAGAGAGAGAGAGAGAGAGAGAGAGAGAGAGAGAGAGAGAGAGAGAGAGAGAGAGGGAGAGATAAATAGATAGATATGTATATGTATAGATAGATAGATAGAGAGAGAGGCCAACTAAACCCATATCACCTTCATTGCAAACTCATGAACGCGATCTCCTGCCCAGACCGGGTGTGTGTGGGCGTCCACGAGACCGGGTACAACTGAACGCCCACGTGCATCTATCACGGTGTCCCATGACGCCTCTGGGAACATGGCCGCTACCTCTGAGTCTAGGCCTACCGCAGCGATGGTACCATCACTGCGCGAAATTTGAAGAAATAG
The DNA here is from genome assembly GCA_017312705.2 of Penaeus japonicus. Taxonomy (NCBI): domain Eukaryota; kingdom Metazoa; phylum Arthropoda; class Malacostraca; order Decapoda; family Penaeidae; genus Penaeus; species Penaeus japonicus. Next base: position 49,359 of record BOPN01007162.1, on the reverse strand, counting down.
GATTTCATTATCCTCATATTGTATCGTCTGAGAACAGTATTAGCAACTATATTCATATCTATATGACATACATCGATCTCATAAGTTCGTCTGTTTGCGGTGCACTTATGAACATGTGCATTCAATTAATCATATATGCATAGATTCTGTCTACTTTGTGTATCCATAGAGCTATCTTTGCTTGTAGATATCCAGCTGTGCAGCTATTCAGTTGTGTGTAAATTCATACGACCTTAGAGCTTTGACTTACATGCTTGTTCTTCAAGAATGGCCTGGACACATCGAAATTCTGACGTCCACTGGGACCGCTGGTGCTAATAATTTCTGAACATTTTAAGTCATACGTCAACTATATTGGAGGTTCGATAATTATTTAAAAACTGATATATGATCAGGAAACTCTTATATCCATATTTTCCGTATATGTTGTCTAATACCAAAGGAGACGATGGGGTTGAAAAAGGAAAATACTCAGTTGCAAATGTCTAAATAAATCTGGAAATATTCTTACCATCCTTACTGACCTTTCCCAACAAGGCAGCACTATCCCCATAAAACTATTATGGACACTGGAAGTGGAGCTGAATCCATTGCCCTTAAAGGCATTACTTCCCTCTGTCATGTTCCATTACTTTGCCACGTGACAAGAGTTCATGTCTCCCACACCTTCTCTCTCGATTCAGACCTAAAAAATCACTCCCCACTGATTAACCATGTATGGTCTTTCATTCCACAATCTAATCTTCCGCTTTTCTTATCAATCAAAACTGTGAAATGCCATCAAGTTTTTTGCATGTCCTAATAAGCTCTACCTAAAAGAACGTTGGAAAATTTTCAGCAAATCAACTCTCATGCAAAGTAAATATAACTTGATCGATGTATATTGCAAATATTATATGGACGGCGGCGAAATTCATACACATCATATCTTCCATAAGGTTGATGTTAGTATAGGTAAAATAATACTTTCTGATACCAAATGTTACATACCCTTTTGGATATGTATAATGAATAATTTCTACTGGCAAATTCTCACGTTTCCATTCCATTGGCTGGAAAGACCATGTTTACTAAAGTTTCGCTTACACTCGCACTCCAAGTCGCCCAAATAACTGTGATCCAATTGAGAGCTTTGTTGGAAACATTGCATTTGTATATACAGAAGCATCACCTCTTTTACTGTAATTTGAAACTTGCATTGAAATGTCTCAAAGAAGAGACAAATTTAATTTCAATCAGAATGAACCTCTTTATTTTGACCTTTGGCAATCTTTTCCAGAGAGTTTACTACAAATTCGATATAAAGGAAATTTTAACACCAAGGACTGCACTGTACCCATTAACAATTACGTTCACTGTCCTGCATAGATAATGTTCTTGGGAAAAATTATCCTCACATTCATTTCTGATTTGGTATTCTGTTAATCACTGAATTTGTTCCATTTACAATCAATGTAAAATAAGGAAGGTGACAAGTCATATAGATTCCAGGCTATTTTCTAATCATGACAAGAAACCTGAGTTAAAAGTTTAATAAATCAAATAAGAATCTAATCATCATTATTCTTTGATTAGAAATTAATTGTGCCCTTTTCCGGACAATTAACAAACTTAGACAAAATATAACAAGATGGCTCTGTGCACATACAGATGGAGATACATTTAAAAGACGCGCATTGTCGTTTAATTTACATTGAAAGATATTGATCCAAGTAACATAAAATTCATATCATTAATATAGTATCAAAGAACCTTTACATCTTTAAGGAAAAAAAAATTCACAGGATATTATTTTCCCAGATGATTTCTTACCGAAAGGGAAGAAAGAATAACTACAGAAAAAATAAATTACAAAAAAA
>BOPN01007162.1:40000-42500 GCA_017312705.2 Penaeus japonicus | reverse complement strand
ACCTCGATTTACAACTTTAATTTGATCTCGGTGGTACAGGCGGCAAAGCATCTTACTTGTCTTTTCAGGTCGTTCCAGCGCTGCAGGTTCCCAGGTCGAGACCAGAATGAAATGTTTCCTCAGGAAAATTTATCAGGTGTTCGTACTTGCTTGTGTTTGGCGGTTGACGAGTGTTCTCTTCGTTGGTTGTTTTATGGTTATTTTAATTGTATTTTTATAAAAAATAATACTCATTTGTTCAGATCATTTTAAAGTATTCCTTGAGACTTCACTTCTTTCTGTCTGCCAATTTACAACTATCAGAAATAGGATTTAATAGATACAGTTGTCTTCAGATAAAAAATCCTAGGGCTGGATTCATTAACATAAGATTGTATGGCGTTTGCCAGCGGTCAGTTAGCAACACGTTTACCGGCCATGGTAAAGTGGGATTTATAAAGCAATTGCAAGTCGCCTGGTAAGAGTAAATCGACTTTACCACCGTAGTTTGATAGTAACTCTAGTATATTGATTCCGCCAATTAGCGAGCGCCTTTCATGATTCTTTTGACTCCCTTGACCAATTCCGTGACACGTAAACAAAATTCATTTTCTAGAAAGCATATTCTGTTTCATGATCTTATGGATCATATACAATATAATGGTTAAACAAAAACTATTTTTCTTATTTTTTATAAATTTCAGTTAAGATATAAGAAACAATGGCTCCACACAATGGTGGTGTTATTTTCGAAAATGAAATGCCAGTCAAACCTTTCAAATTAAAAAGATTATGAATAACTGTTTATGAATTAATGCAAACACACACACACAAAAAAACAGTGAGGTGCGGTTTGTACTTTCTTCAATATAAATATAGTATGATAAAAATAAAGAAGTGCAATTTATACAAAAAAACATCGCTTTGATCATTATTATTATATGTGTTCTTTAAAGACCTCCCTAGCTGTTTGTCAGACCAAACCGTCTTGCTCATTATTTCTGGAGCTTGTATTTTGCCAGAGGTTCGATAGGCGTGGAGGCCATTTCAATATTTATTGTTGTCCTTTTCCAGAGGTTGCTGCTTCAATCGTTTATTGAACTCTAATGTATGAATCGCAAATTTCTGAATCAATTGACATTTATGTATTTATATATTTAATGTTTTTCAACTATGTCACTAAAATGAAATGTTTGAATTCGCCAAGTCATTAATTCCATGTATTAGTTTACATGTCACTGTAAGCCTATGACTTTCTGCAAGTTTACCCTAAGCTGCGTGAACATTATTCTCGCTTATTTCCTATGTATTTTCTCTATTTTTGTCATGTTCATATGAAAGTGAACAGTTGCCATCATTTTGATTATAATAGGTGTACATGCAAACTAAATTGTCGCCTTAAATGTTGATATTTTGCTGAGATAAAGCTTGAGGAGAGAGTCGTCGCTGTAGTTGCCAGTGCTCCAACTACTGGTAAATTTAGCATTGTATCTACCATGGTAAGCTGTTGATAAATAACGATGCGGCCTGTTTACAATCATAATTGTAATTACCAGCGTATTTATCCAGGTAAGTGCGTTGATGAATCCAGCCCCTGGACTGTTACTAAAGAACTTCCCTAAGTGTCTCCAGACCGATATACAAATCAAATAAAATGTTACCATCAAGTAACTATCTTGATAAACATAATCCATGTTATGAAAATGACATAGGTAAAACGAGAGAGAAAGGAATGTAATGAAGAATAGATAAAAGGCCCCTGCATCAGTACTTTATGCTGTATGAAAAATAACTAACGCTAATCTGGCGGTTAAATATGTCAATATAAATAAGTGATAATTATTTCAATATGAATTAATTAATAATTTGTTGGTGGCAACTTCCAAAGTATATTAATCATTTTTGTTTGTCAAGATAGAGGACGCACAAAGTCAATATAATTTTCAACATACAACTATATTTTCTGCCTCTTATATCCCTGTCTTCGATTCATATTTTTTATTAACTCATGGAGAGGGAGAGAGAGAGAGAGAGAGAGAGAGAGAGAGAGAGAGAGAGAGAGAGAGAGAGAGAGAGAGAGAGAGAGAGAGAGAGAGAGAGAGATAAAGAGCTAAAGAGAAATAGATAGAGAGACAGAGACACACACACACACACTCAGATATATATACATACATACACACACACACACACACACACACACACACACACACACACACATATATATATATATACATATATATATATATATATATATATATATATATATATATATATGTATATGTATATATATATATATATATATATATTTACACACACACACACACACACACACACACACACACACACACACACACACATATATATATATATATATATATATATATATATATATATATATATATATATATATATATATATATATATATATATATATAATATATATATATATATATATATACACACACACACACACACACACACACACACACACACACACACACACACATATATATATAAATAT
>BOPN01007162.1:22500-32500 GCA_017312705.2 Penaeus japonicus | reverse complement strand
TTTAATATAATTAATTAGGTGTTATAGAAGGGTGAACACGAGGTTTTAAGGAAAAGCTGCACCTGCTGAAAAGGTGGAGACGATAAGGGAAATCTTAACTGATATACATTCCTTAACAAAATCGCAACATTTTCCATGAAAGAGTGAAATATCTAACAGCAGGTTTTTATTCGAATACATTCTGGCTTTGCGTTTTATATCCTAATAACAAAGATTAAACTGTTAAATTAATAGAGAAATGCACTTTTGTCAGTAACTTTTTTTCTTAAGGCCAGCACCAGAACGCAGTCCTTTTCTTTGAAATTCCTAAATGGTTAACTTGGTATTAGATTCTCCTCACGAGGGAGATCAAAGACTAGTCAATATGATGTTCTAATTAGTCTAATAAATGCAACGGCACAAGCCACGTGATTCAAATCCCCCATCACTGATTGCAAATTCTATTAGAAAGAATATAAAGCTAAAAAATGGGAAATGACAAACTCCAGTCGCCCTCAAGATAACCTAAACTGAAAACACACATTACTGAATTCTTTCTGGTGATCTGGTGTATGAACAGCGAAATTGGAATCGGAATTGAACATTAAAACACGTTCTACCCTCCTCCGGTCTTCCTCCTATTTTTCAATAGCTTAATACATATATTCGTTATATATCATTCCACATAAAAAATATTTTGTATCAGATTTTCCACACACACACAAAAAAAAAATATTTTGTATCAGAATTTCAACAATAACCGTCCAACATCTTCACAAGCAACTTACATAAAGCAATATGTCCGAGGGCCTTTCTCGCCTGCCCTTGGTAAGTAATCGTACGAAGAGGCGACGTGTTCCGAGATCGGAAAAGTATCGCAAGTCACATGTACACGGTCATGTTGATTTCAATATTCCAAGAGTGGCACGGAGAGGATGGTCTTGACACATCCTCCGGCCAGTCCGCTTGCAAATTGCATAGGCAGGTCAGGGTCAGACAGAGCAAGTCCCAGGATCGATGTGGAGAGCTTTCATCTTGCTCGGACAGGACGCAAGTGGCTGATTAGCTTTGGACGGGGTATGGCCTCGTGATGGAATAAGAGCAAGCGATTTATCTTATTAACAGCTAGAGCCTCATTGATTAATCGTTGCATTTCCTGAGCTTCATTGATGGATATGTTTACGAAGAAGATGCATTGTTGTTTGTTTATTTATCCATAACTGCAGATAAAGATAATCTTGGGATTGAAATAGAGAAATAGAGAAAAAAACATATATATAATTTTGTAATTGAATATACAAGAGTAATTTACATTTAGCTTATAATAATATGAAACTTATTTTTATTAAAAAATCTATTAATGTTTTTTTTCTGTAACCCTTTGACGCCAGGTTTCTGTGTGAGGTGGGTAGTCCGCTATATGGGATTTATTAAAAGCATGTGTACGTTGTGTCTGGAATTTTTATTCAGGTCATGTGGCTGCGCGATATTGCCGCGGTAAATCCTTTAGCTGGAAAACTGGCCCTGAATGTGTAATGCATTATTTGATGATATAACCGTGTTGCGAGGCATTTATTCTCTATTTCGTTGGCTTTATTGAGGTTCTAGTAAGCTGATATTGTAGTTTATGATCGTATAGCTGGTTTTATGATTTAGACTCTATGTAAAGAAAGTAATATAGAGTCATGTGAGGAAAAAGACATTTCTTTTACTTAGTTAAGAGTACATCATACTCCTCTCGTGTCTCCAACACACGTGACATCAGCTGATCTCCCTCCGAGTCTCTCGCTGTGTCTCGTCGTCTGGAGTGTCCTCGATCAAACCGGCACTTCTCCTGCTGTGCGCGCGTTCATGCAGAAGCTTAAATGCAATCTCCAGTCTTCAATCCAGCTGCGCCATCGTGTCCTCCGGTGCCATGTGAATCATGTGGGAGCTTGTCGGTGACTTTATCATAAGGGCAGAGGAGCACCTTTTTGCTATAGCCGTCTTGCGATTGGTTCGTTAGGCTTGAGCCAAATGGTTTCTCAAATTCAACCCTCTTTTTCTGGTGCTGTGGTGCATCATTTGACCTCTCAAAGCCGCGTCGAGTCGAGTTGCGACCATCCTACTGAAGCACCGCATGGCCGTCCCAGTGCTGCGAAAGACCACGTCGCTGCAGTTCCTCACATACAGGTCATTTGGCATCCACTTCCTTGACGCCCTGACGGTTCCGAGGGCATTGGTAGTAATTGATGTGAAATTATGCAGACATACACAAATGTCCATGAGGAGCGTAGTGCACGGAAGGATACTTACCAGCTTGATGAGCAAAAAAATATTTCTTTTCAGAGACGCCATCATCACGATGCTGAGGTCAGATTCAGAGGCCGAAAATCACGACTTATCAACCTATCACGTACCCTTCACAATGAGGAACAGCAGTTATCTTTTCTCCTCTTTCGGGAATTCATACGATAGCGTCGTACAGAACTGCCAGTGTATGTTGACACCATGCAGGTCACCAGGCTCGTCGTTAGAGGTTCTGACCTCGCCCAGTGTTGCAAACAAATGGCGTGGGTGATTGGCCTCAGACTCAGAGGCACAAGGAACAAGGATAAGAGATAATATCATGATAATTCAGATAACTAATGTACATGCAAACCAGTTGCATTATATGCTTCGAGCCACGCTCCTTTTATTACCGTTAACCATAAAATAATATTAACAGCCAAAAGCCTTGCAGTAGTTACCTTTTGCACGAGATTGCATATAGTAGAGAACTTATCCAGCAGACTTTCTCTTTTTCCAGTCATATAGTTATACCATAAAAACTTATAGTGAATATTACGTAATGCACAATGCTATCCATGAAAAATAACAATCTACACAACAAATTCCTAGAAATGTACGTATATCAAGAAATGTACAATATAGTATTGTGGAATATATAATAGATGTTTTGTGCAACAACTAGATAAATAATATAAATACCTAAACTAGATTTTTGAAATATAATGAACAACGCACTACTTTCCAATATGCAACATGATCATGAAGGAAATAAAGACTGAGGTTTCCTAACAGTGAAAAGGTGAGGTTTTCCTCTTAATCCAGAACGCTTGCTTGCTTTGCAGGGTCAATAGCCATAACAGAAACGTAAGGTTATTTCTTTGTCTGCTTAATTATTATTCAATTACTGTAATCTAGAAAATGCTCGTATTCTATAGAATCATAGAAAAAAAATTATTATCGAATTAAATATATACGTACCAGGAAAATAAACGTATGCAAGGGATATACTCTAGAAAAAAACAGAGATGGTCATTTTATGCAGGTTAAAATAGTCAAATTCCTTTAAAAATATGGTCATTTGTGCTATATATGGTTTCACTATATAACCGTAATGCAATGGAGGTAAAATATAAGCTGTGACAGTTTCAAATTAACTTGCTAAAACAGTGACTAGTTCCATGTAGAAGACTTACCGTTAATATACTCGATTGTGTTCCAGTCATTGCATGTATGCAATTGATTTAATGTATTTTATCATTATACTTATTTACCTTACATCTAAATACAGAAATTAGATAACATTAGTAAGCATGGGCCATGTAAAAACATATTCATATTCATATTTATGACAAAATAAATAAACTTCAGTCGTTTTATTCATCAGCACCTGATATATTTGCTTTTGAATCCGGGCACCTCTTGATTGGTTCATCTAACTCATTGCTTGGCGTACGAGACCTACGGAAAAAAATCGTACACCGCGACTTCAAGGCAGCTTGCGCGGGTAAGACAATAATGATTTGTTTATCTGAAATATACAGCAAAATATAGAAAAATACGGCAAAGAAAGAATTTCTGGAAAAAAAAACGTGAAAGAGCAGGAATTTCCTTGGGTATATAGCTCTGCTGACTAGACTGAGCAATACCAAGTCCACATCTTGATTGACAGACTAGGATTACAGACTCTCTAGTCAAAACAGAGTTCCCAGGCATCTATAGTCCCGCCCACCAGATGGCGTCACGCATTCTTCCACCACTCATATATCTATCCTCTGAGCACAAGCATACAATCTTATTGCACTATAAGCCTGAATCCATGCTGATTTATAGTTACTTCCATCACAATTACTTATTACTGTTATTCACAGGCTGCATAAACACTAAAGTCCATATCTGTAATAAGAATATGAGTGAACTTCGCTATGCCAGAGGAGAAAGAGAGAGAGAGATACTTTTTTTGACTGACAAGTTTATTGAGACATGTGATTTACGTACATCTCAAAAGGATGAGGTAACATAAGTTATCCTCACCCAATCTTAGTTCCTCTTTGGGCTTACATGTATTTTACAAAACCATACTGCTATGTCAACATATTGAAATATATACGGAACAAAAGGCAAATCAATCACAAGCATACAGAGTTGAATGTTTACATATCATGAGAGTGATATAACAGTATAAATTATCACCCTCAGCATGCTAAGTCCTCTCCTGAGGTCACATGATTACATACTTGAAAATGTGACGCACATGTATGTTAATAAAGCATAGGTATGTTCCTGGGGGAAAGAGTTTAAATTATATTCATCCACATCTCAATAATATCCTACTCGGGCTATCATAGTCTCGGCAGAAGGGAAGTCACAATCGGAGGTACACAGTTGTCAACTACGCTTATGTAACTGATGCAAAGTGTTTGTACTTCTTCCAAATGTTTATTACCTGGCCATTTCTAAACATCCATACAGCTTGTTCGGGGAGTCCAGCTATCTCTTTGTTTCTGTAAATCTGAAGCATGGGACACTGTAAGATATAATGTATTAAGGTGTGTGACCTTGGTGACCTACACCCCCTGCATTCTTTTTCTTGTTCACCTGTCGGGACCCCTAACTCCCAATAGTATTCATACCCTAACCTAATTCTCATGTGCACAGAGTCTTTCCACTTGCTCTTGCCCCTCCCATAAGTGAAGTCTGTGTTCCTCGCAAGATGCATATAGTGTTGCAAGGTTTCGCTCGTCTCAATCGACTCGCCTTTCTTAATCTCATCATAGTCTAACTGTATCCTCTTGATATTGCTCCTTGCCTGCTTGAAAGTTCGAGCATTTTGAATGTCCACCTCACATTTTTAGCTGCCTTCTTCGGTACCTCATCCACAACCTCATCATAAAACCGTACATATTACAAGACAGTTTATCTTCAATCACGTACATTAGTCTATCTAATAATATTATCTTCATCATTTTACATACACAGGAAGTCAGAGATACAGGTCTGTAACCCCTAGCTAATTTTGGAATAGGTATTATAATAGCTTTCTTCCAGGTCTTCGGTATTCTACCTTCCACATAGTTCATGTTGAATAGGTCAATGAGAGGGCTGTTCGTCATGCTTGCTAATAAGTTGAGAATATCATATGTCACTCCATCTTCTCCTGGTGAAGTGCTTTTCCCTCTTTTAACTGCATTTAGAAGTTCGTGTGTAGTTATTGGCTGAAAAGATACTGCAGTGATGGTAACGGATGAAACAATCTGTCCCTTTCTTTCAGCTTTACATGCAAACAAAGCATCACGAGTGCTTTGTGGTAATGAAACCAAAAAAGATACTTTTGCCCATTTCTCAATATGTTTGTTTGCCTCCTCCTCTGGGTGTGGGTGACCGATGCGATGAGGTTATTTGTTTTTCCCCTTACCTTGTTTACGTGATACCATATGTCTTTGAGACTTACTTTACTTAATATTTTGCGCGAACTCTGACCAATAATTTTCCCTTACGTCCCTTCTTTTCTCCCCACACATCTTTGATATGTTAAGTAGTATATCCTTATCTTCTTCCTGCCAGTCTATTTTGGCCCACTCCCAGTGTGCCATCCTTAACATCTGTGTCCACCCTTTAAGTGTCCTATCACTGCAGTATCTGTTTTTCCGTTCTCCGTGTTTCTTCTTTCTGTGTGACTTAGTGTATCGCACTTAACAAATCCACACTGAATATATCTAAACTTAATGGTGTGTAATATCTGTACCAACCCTCCATATTGTAAATAAACAGTTTTCCGTGTCTAAGGCAAACCTTTTTCTTTTGAATTTAACTTGTTTTTTTACCTAAAGCTAACTTAATATTCAATGCGAAATGATCACTAAGTAGTTTACTTACTACTTCACATTCCCCTTGAACCCCCTGACCGCCAATAAGGGTGATACCGACATGCGATGGGATCCAGACGAATGTAATCACATATCCCTGGCCTCGCAACTTAAGAACAATCGGCACTCGTTAATAATGTGTTCAAACACAGGGGCCCTGTTGTTAAGAGAGTCCAGCGCTCCCCTACTATCCACAAAAAAGAATGCATCTTTATTAATAATTTCAATCTTTTTAAGTGCCGTCAACATTGCCCATAATTTAGTCTGTGTTGATGATATATGATTACACCCTCTCATCCCACTGCTTGTGGTGACCACGCCACTTGCAGTGAACTGTTTGATGATAACCCCACATCCTGCTCTGCCATATTTCAAAACTGATGAGCAATATCAAGGCGTGTTAGACTCTTTATTTTATGATCATATCTTGATTTAAGATGACTTGGTTCATAAAAGCCTCTTCTTCATACAAAAGAGTTCGACATCTACATTAATCGGCTGGTCTTCCCATGGTGGCACTTTGGGGGATGCCTGAAACGAATGACAAAAGTCCTGCAAGCCATAATATTCTATATTGTTTTTCAGTCCTTCATATATCTCGTTTGCCTTGTCTATAAAAAGTCCTGATGTTATTAAGACCGCTGACCATATCTCTCACTAACTTCTTTCCACTATTCCCTCTCATGAGCGTGACGGCTGCTATGACATTAATCTCGCTTACTCTCTGTGCAATACTTTTTAATCTTGTCTCTGTTCTCATTATGTCTACCCTAACATTCTTTTGACACCCAAGGATAATATGCATAGCTTCATTCTGCATAGTTTCAAGTCTTCGGAGCATCCCCTGACAAGCTACAGAAAATGCTGGTGCTGCATAATCCACCAGAGCTCTTAATGTACCAATGTAGACTAGCCTCAGCAGAGGCACCCAAGCTCTTATCCCGCGACAAGCAAGTACCCTGAGCGGCCGCATTCGAACCTTGCACTGCGTTTGTACGTGATTTACTTCAGCTCCTTGCTTGAAGCAGTGAAGCCAATGTACATACCCAAATATTCATATCTTGATACCTTATCTACTATTTTGCTGTTTAGGGTAAGCGGCACGTTACCTCTTTCTTTACTTTGTTTACTTCGTCTTTTCTTCATTTATGACCAGTCCCAATGTTTGAGCAAGACAAGTAAGGATAAGGATAAGCCAGATTTGCGGAGCAGATGCTACGCCGGGCTTGTATGCAGTGACGCGAGCCCGCCTGTGCCAGCGTGTGCTGACTCGTGAGAGAATGTGCCAACGAGTGTTGACTCGATCTGAGCTTGGTCCTTACCCAACGCAGTGCCCAACTACGTCAGTAACCGCCAGGTGACAGTGAAAGCTCACGAGCTTGGGCGGGGCTCGATCTGCCGACCACGGGGATGTGAAGTCGACACGCTACCAATGAGCTAACCAGACGGCTCAAGACAAGTAAATCTGTCCAGTGCTGTTTGTAAACGGCGCTGAGTGGTCCCTTGTATCAATATATCATCTGCATATATGATTGGCTGAACGCCCTTAGGGTATTCCTCTGAAGCTATTCTGTTCATTAGTACATTAAAGAACATTGGGCTTACAACACCCCCCTGTGGAGTACCCAGCTCAAAACTTTTCTCCTCCGAAAAACAGCCGTTTTCATTGATTTTGCAAATCTCCTCTAATTGGAGATGGGCAAAATGGCCTAGCATTAAAGTCACCCACTATCAGAGTCGAGTCAGAGTACATGCAATCTGGTAGGTATCTGAGATCAAAGCATCTCCAAGAGATGTATAAATTTGCAATATATATTTCACCTTCTTGTAAATGCAGCTTCACTACTTTTACTTCTACACGGCATCTCAAGCAGTTCGGAAGGTATTGCACTTTTGATGTAAGTAGACACTCCCCATGTTCGGTCTCCGGAATTAAGATGATATGCTCTATAACCATTGAGTTTAAGAGTGTCACCTTTTATGTCTATAGTTTCCTGGAGACAAATTACGTTTATGTCATTTTACAATACGAAATAGTGGACGGCTGTTACTCTAGTAAGTAAACTACTCACATTCTACGACATTATCTTAATATTACCACACTCCATCAGACATTTATGATTTCTTGCGAGGGAGTTTCTTCCTCAGCCTCCACTCCCTTTTTGTTGTCAGCTACATCACTATCTATCACTATCGCATTTTTTTTCAATTGCATCCATCCTCTGCATTAATGTATGCAACATTCCAGCAATCGCAGATATCTCTTTTACCGGAGAATCTGCATCACTGTCCTTCAACGTTTCCTGGACTGCAATATCTTCTCTCGTCTGGCTGTTGGTTTGTCCGTTCATGGCATTCGCGTCCTTTTCCTGGAGTTGCAGTTCTTGAGGTGAGCCTTGCAACCAAGAACTGGGGGGCGGTACAGGAATACTCTCCTGCGCAGGTCGTCTGGTGGTCAGTCCTCTTGCCTTTTCCTCGGTTTCTTTATGGGAAGCCGAGGAATTAGGTTCCACCCTTGGCCTCGCCTTGCATGATAGAGCCCCAGCATTGTGCAAGCCTCCGCAATTACAGAAGCAAAGTTTTACCCTCTCTCCTTTGTCTATTTTTTTTTATTCTATTTATTTATTTATTTATTTTTTGAAATCCTGGAGTCATTCTTCCTGCCGCAGAATCTGCACCTGGCGTCCTGCTGACAGGTCCACGACTTGTGTCCCCATCTGCTACACTTGAGGCACAGGACTAGTGGCTCCACGTACGACGCCACCCTCCTGTACCCCGCCCCAGATATGAAGACCTTCTTCGGGACTTCTCCATTCATGAGGGCAACCAGCTGGCATCGGTCCTCGCCTCGTGACGTGTGCCTTTTCACCCAAACAATCCTCTCGTCGCAGAGCAGAAAGTCTGGGTCTAATTCTAAGGGGTACTGAAATATAATGACCTTCGTCATTTTTACCCCTTTCTGTGGGACAACCAGCACTGTCCCCTTATATCCCTGAAATGTCAGGAACTGCTCCGCTTCTTCGTTCTTTACCGTAAGATACGGTCTTCCCTTCGCTACCGTTAGCAGCGGTTCAATGTTCTTTTCCAAGTTGCATTACCCACTCTAGCTTTTCTATGAAAGACATTTTGCAGGATTCTGGGAATAACAGCCTACTCCTGCCCTTCCCACTGCCACTAACCTCATCCACTAGAGTTGTCTTGTTGAATTCCTTATTGCCGTTCTTCAGTCTTTTTTCCTCTATTTCAAATTCGCTTTCTGTGTCACTGGAGTTTTCACTCTTGGTGTCATTATAGGTTCGCTTGATGCCCGTCACATCATCATTCACTGGAGTTCCATTTGTGCAGTCCTTTTTGTCAGTTGCCGGATCAGAACCCAGGGACACCGATGTGGCAACGGGAGCCATGTTGACACCTGGCGACCTGATGTCAGTCCGGTAAGCAATTTAGAGTTTGCTGTGATTGTCAGCAAATACGCTAGGGCAATATTCAATATAATCACATAGCCTTGAAAATCAAGGGGACCACACCCGCTCCCTGTCCAGGGGCTAAGAGGGGGGGGGGGGTAAACACAGGATTCGGGAAATCTTTCACAACTGAGGACAGCACTAGAAACACGTCCTACTTCTACGAGTGATACAACACGATGAGAGAGAGAGAGGGAGGTAGAGGTATATTATAAATAAATATTACTGATGGTTTATGCGTTTCTTATAAATACCAATAGTATATATTAGGTAACTATAAATAAAAATTGGCTGATATTTGTAGTTTAATGTTTTTACTGCCCCTATTTATTGAGAAAATGCGTCATTGGTGGAAGGTGGGGCTGTAAATGCCTGGGGACTTCGTTTTGACTATAGTGACAGGTGATATACGAAGTAAAAAGT
>BOPN01007162.1:15000-17500 GCA_017312705.2 Penaeus japonicus | reverse complement strand
GTTAATGACAGGATCCATCAAGGCTGTAAAAGTTGCATTTTAATAAATATATCCTTTTTATATCATGTATAGACTTATAGTGTTGTTACAGGAACTATCATTATAACTTCATAAATGCATTAGAACTCGTTTTTATTTTCGGATTTTAATTTTGAACTCTTGTAACTAAATTCATGCAGACCGTATAGTTCGCAGAGTATGAAGTTCGTTTCAATTATATGCCACTGATGTGTTTGCATAAAAGAAAAAAATCATGGTTTCGGTTAATTCCGAAAAATACCTCTAAATAAGTTTGCAACGCAATCTTTCTGACATGTCTGATTGTCATACCTATGATTCAATATTTCTCACTATCGTAAATATGGTAATGCATATTCGGATCACTTTATGATACGTAGAACAGCTATTCACTATCAACTTAATTGCACATCAATTCCGTCTCCTTCAAAATAGCTCCAAGGGAAGCAATGTCTAATTTATTCCCTGAAACAATGCTGGAAGTCTGCAATTATCACTGCCTTCAGTGCGTCAGTCACGGCCTGTTAGATGTTTCATAACATAACAAAAATATGAATCTGGACTTTCTCAAGCGCTTGAAATTGACCCAAATTACTTTAAACACGTGGTAATAGGCGGCGAATCATGGGTACATTTCGGAAACTAAACGTCAGGGTGAGGAGTGACACACAGCGCAGTCTCCAAAGAGTCAAATCAATGTTATTTTTTCGATCACTCAAGAAAAATAAAATCTAAGATCATAGAATTGTTCATTTCGATCACCCAGCTGACATGAAGAAATTTCTGATCCAAGGACAGATAGTTAACCAAATCTACAACCGTGAGGTCCTTGAACAGTTCAGAAACAAGGTCTTTTGTGAACAAAAGTTTACTTAAAATATATATTCCCTATTACTCCCCTGATCTGAGTCCTTGTGATTATTCTCTTTTCCCCAAAAAACAAATTCCAACTCCAACTCTATTTTGCGAACATCCAACAGTTCAAAATGGACCAACTGAAGACAATGCCAATTGAAGGCTTCCAGCAATGGAAACGTCTTTGTCACTGTGAGGTTTCCCAAGGGATTAATTTTTAAGGGAACAAAAGTGATCTGAAATGAAGTTGATAACTGATGTTTTTTTTCACACAGTCAATCTCTTAATTCTATAGATAGACTTCTTATTGTTTGGTGTACTATATATAATACCCATTCGTATAATGCATGGAATAATGCATTTTACATAGAAAATGCCTTCCTGACCGGGACACGAATTCACTCTCTCCAGGTACACAAAAGAAAACAGAACTAGACCACATGATCCACAAAAAGAATTGTCTAACCAAAATCTGTACTAGCTATATAGTAATTACCTATATACTCTCACTAGCGGATGATGGCGATATTTTACAGACACTCCATGAATACACTCGCTGCGAGTGATTTAAATATTCAAATTGCAATGGCAGGTTACCGAGGTTGTTCCTATATGTATGACGGAGAAACGCAGGAGTGTGCATACATATAGAAATGTATACACCTCTCTGCCCGAGACTTCGACCCACTCTCTGCGGGTGACACAGAATGAAAGGTTCTAGACCACTAGACCGCACGGCTCACTGAGAGGATTGTCAAACCAGAAAGTACTTTAGCTTCGTATATATCACTATAAATTCTTTTTATATTCTTTCTATATAATAGGGGTTCTTTTTTAGACAATCGCCGTGGTCATGTGAAGTGGCATTTGATTGTGATTCTAAATTGCTCATACTAAGTGGCCACGTGGATTGTCTTTGATACCGCCTTACCATATTCTGGTGACTTTACATAGATAATTTCCTTGAGGGCTGTGTACATTCTGGTTAGGCAATCCTTTTAATGGGTTATGTTAACCACATTCCTTGGATTTTCGATGGGAAAGTTTTCACTTTTATTGCTATTATCATCATTGCTTACATCGTTTTTTATATTACTGTTGTCATCAATATAATTACGTTAGTAACAACAACAATAACAGTAATAATAGTTATTAAAATCCTGAATATTCAAGGAATAAGGTAAACAAGTGAAGTCAGGTAGGTCTAACTGACTCCTTACTTGTGGAACTATCTGTGTAAATATACATGCACTTTCAGCGCCAACGGGTAAAGCATCAGCTGAATACAATCCTGGAGTTCTTAAAGTACATAAACCTTGGCACGGCAGAGCAAGGTGACCCAGTATTCAGACTAGTACTCTAATAAATTCAAGCTATACAGTATTTAATACTATTTTACAGCTTACATTCAAACGCTATTTAAACGATTTCCCATAGCCTCATACAAAAGCTTGGAAGAGCAAAATAAAGCATTTGTACTAGCACTGGTTTCTGGCTACTCTTTGGCATTGCTTCGTATAGCTTCGGCTCCAACTGACTTTGGATCCGGAATCGGATTCATCACAACAGTCAAGTGGGTAAAGTCAGCAGTAACTCTCATTATTCATCACAAGCCAATTCAACAGCG
>BOPN01007161.1:62663-63873 GCA_017312705.2 Penaeus japonicus | reverse complement strand
CTATTTTAGAATTAAATCTATGAGTCCCCCTTCTTAATGGCTTCTTTCCTACAACAGACTATCAGATTTATTTACGTTTGTATTCATTCTTGTTCTCTCTCGTTGTTTCTCTTTTTTCGATGATTCTCCCTTTTCGATATTTTTACATTTCGTTCAGCAACAATAAACACAAATTTGATGACTGATTTAGTGAGTATAATGAAAGATTTTCCTGTGATGATGACGTCACTTCCTCCCCTCCTCTTTCTAGTTTATTCTTTTTCTTACTCTCTTTCTGTTATATTGCTTTTTAATATGTGTTTTTTCTTCTTCTTTCTTTCTATTTATTATTATTGTTTCGTTTCCTCCTCTCGTTCTCCCTCCTACTCCTCCTTCCCCCCCTCCTTCTCCTCTTTCTCTCTTCTCCCCCTCCTTCTCCTCTTTCTCTCTTCTCCCCCTCCTCCATCTTTCTCCTTTCCCTACCATTTTTCCTTCCCCTCTTCCTCCTCCTCCTACCCCTCCTCTTCCTTCGCCTCTTTCTCCTCCTCATCCCTCCTCCTCCTCCTCTTCCTACATCCCACTCTCGTCGTCTTCGTCCTCCTCCTTCTCCCTCCTCCTCCTAACCTCCATCTTCCTCCTCCCTCTCCCCAGACATACACCGCGGGCGTCACCAACATCCTCGTGGGCGTGTGGTGTGAGAGCGAGCGAGACCAGGTGTTGGTGCGTGTGTATGGCAACAACACCCATCTCTTTATCGACAGGCAAGCGGAGATTAAGACCATGAAGGTATGTTTGGCTTTTTTTTTAGCCTCATGAGGGTTGGCGTATTAAGATTGCAGTGCAATGGCGTGCGAAGTTGTGGTGGGGGCTTTGGTATTTTGGTTGTTTGTTTGTCTCTAAGAAGGAATGAACGATTTTTTTTTCTTTTTTTTATGGGCTTTGAAGGATACGTTTTTATTGATATGATTAATTTTATGACTTTTTTTCTCCCAATATCAGTTACAAAAGTTTAAGGTTATATTTATTTTTATTTTTAGTAATACTGATGAATAAGAGTACATATATATATTTTTTTCTCTCTCTCTCGCTCTCTATCTCTCTCTCTCTCTCTCCCTCCCTCCCTCTCTCTCTCTCTCTCTCTCTCTCTCTCTCTCTCTATATATATATATATATATATATATATATATATATATATATATATATATTCTCTCCTCTTTCTTTCCATTCTCTC
>BOPN01007161.1:42663-45163 GCA_017312705.2 Penaeus japonicus | reverse complement strand
TGATGATAATTACACACACACACATATGTATATATATATATATATATATATATATATATATATATATATATATATATATATATATATATATATATATATATATATATATATATATATACACACACACGTGCATGCACACACACACACACACACACACACATATACACAACACACACACACACACAAACACACCCACACCCAAACACACACACACACACACATGTGTATATATATATATATATATATATATATATATATATATATATATATATATATATATATATATATATATATATATATATATGTATATATATATATATATATATATATATATATATATATATATATATATATATATATATATATACATACATATACATATATACACATGGACAAAATAATCTCCCTAATGGTGTCCATGATCTCCCGACACTGAATGTTTCCTTTCCTTTTCTCTTCCTTAAAGAATAGTTCCCGTCCCTCGCCCTCTGACCTGCAGAATTACGACTTACTTTTCCTTTAATTGCCACTATGCTTCACACAGTCCTTCTGTCCTCCTCTCCCCTTCCTCTCTTTCTGTCCTCTCCCCTCCCTACCCTCAACTTTCGTCCTACCCTCCCCCTGTCCCTTGTTCTTCTCTCTCTCTTTCTCTCGCTCTCTCTCACTCTATTTCTCTCTCCCTTTCTCTTTCTCTTCTCTCTCTCTTTTTCTTTCTCTCCCTCTCTCTAACTTTCTCTTCCTTCTCTCCCTCTCTCTTTCTCTTCCTTCTCTCCCTCTTTCTCTCTCTATATCTCCCCCCTTCTCTCTCTCACTCTCAACATTTCTCTCGCCTCTCTATCTTTTTCTTTCCTCCCTCTCTCTTTCTCTTTCTCCTCCCCCTGTCTCTCACTCTCTTTATTTCTCTCCCCCTCTCTCTAATTATCTTCTCTCACTCTCCCTTTCTCTTCCCTCTCTCTCTCTTCCTCGTCCTTCCCTCCCTCCCTCTCTCTATTTCTTCCCCCCCTATTTTCTCTCCCCAGTCTCCCTTTTCTCTTTCTCTCCCCAATTTTCTATACATCTGTCCCTCTCTATATATTTGTCTGTTTATCTGTCTCTCTCTCTCTCTCTCCCTCCCTCCCTCCGTCCTCCCCCACCCCCCTCTCTCCCTCCGTCCTCCCCCCACCTCCCTCCAACCTCCCTTCTTCCCACCCTATCCCCTCCGAGCCCCAGGGTCATTCACATGTGCATTGAGGTGTGACCGTAATACCCTTTCCTTCCCCTTCAACCCCGAGGCGTCTTCTCCTTCTTCATCTTGTTCCCAAATGGGCGTCGCGGTCATGGATGCTGCTCTACATCACGCCGGCGTCCACTCTGCGTCAGCGCTCTTTAGACAAGCACACTTGCGATCTCCGAAAAGCACGAATCGGAATAGGGAGAAAAAAGAGGAAATCCAAAAAGGACGGTCGGGAAAATGGCCGACGTTCCCAGGATGTAAATACGGCAAATGCTTGGGAGAAAGAAAGGGGTGAAAGGAGTATGAATTACGACGTATGCTCCTGGTTAGCACGCACGCAAGCAAATGTGCAAGCATTCATATGATTCTAAGGAATTTTGTTTGTGTGTATACTTTCTTTTTCATACTTTTGCGACCACGCGGCGTAACCTTCTACTGGATGGGAACGATGTCGCCAGCGTGCAGTTGGACCCCGAGTTGTATGTGAAGGAAGTAGTTATTTGCTTAGCTCTTTTTTGATAGCCATAAATAACCAATACTTAAACAACAAACCTCCGGTCTAATTTACCTCATCTAGAACTTTTTTTTTCTTGTACTTAACAATTCTAAACAATTACTTTGCTATTTTTGCGCTGTGTTGGACTTCCAGCAGGCTCTAATGGGACAGCCGTGGCCACATAAATATACCATACACAAAGCCAACAACCGGCGTGCTTAATTGGCAACGCAGCGCCTCCTTTGAGCGCTGCCGGGCTGGCCGTGAAGAGGCTTCCTGATTTTTCCTCAGTAGTAATTAAACCGAAAATTAGTAATGGCAGAGATATTAATACTCCAGCCATTACTGGAACATAACTAGTTAACTGACAACACGTAAGGGTGAAAATGAGAGTTGTAATGAGTTATTTTTAGGCCTTTTTAGAGCAGTAGTAACCGTGAAGTTGACCCTATAAATCGCGGGATTACGCGTGACAGGCGTGCAGTACCTCCAGAGACCCCGGGGTTAGTTCCTTTCGAATGTGTCACGACGCTTAATCTCGCTAAGGTATGTAAAAAATGACCATATACATACTTGTCTTTAGTTATGATAAGAGTGGAGTAAAGATACAATTTTTAGAAATCATGAACGAAAGAAAAAAGTTGTGGATAAGGATTCTCAGAGACCCTAGGGTTATTCCATTTCGTTTCTCCGTTTTGTAGGAAATGACGAATAATGGACAAAAAATCATCACCAATAACAAAGAAACTATGCATTTGATTCCAATAATGATAAAATTGTAATAAAAAGTA
>BOPN01007161.1:17500-25000 GCA_017312705.2 Penaeus japonicus | reverse complement strand
ATATATGTATATATATATATATATATATATATATATATATATATATATATATATATATATATATATATATATATATATATATACATATACACATATATATGCGTGTGTGTGTCAATGTATGTGGTGTGTGTGTGTGTGCTTTGCATTATCCAATATACTCTTTTAGACTTCATTTTCTCATTATTTGTGTCTGTGTCTATCCTTTCCCTGTCCTTCTGTCTCACTTTTTTTCTCTCTATCCCCCATCTATATTTGTATGTCTATCAGCTGATTTTTTTTAGTTTTCTCTTTCCAGCGTCTACCTGCTTCTATAATTCCCGGCCCTCTTTTTGTTTATCTCTGTCTGTTTATTGGTAGTTGCCTCTCTTTCCCTTTTCTCCCCCTTTCTCTCTCTGGGTTTGTTTGTCTGTTTCCCGTTTCTGTCACCCACCCCCCTCTGATTGTCGGTCTTTCATTTCTCTCTCTTTTTCTCTACCTCCCTCCCTCTCCCTCTCTCTCTTTCCCTTCCTCCCTCTCCCTCTCTCTCTTTCCCTTCCTCCATCCTCCCTCTCCCTCTCTCTCTTTCCCTTCCTCCCTCTCCCTCTCTCTCTTTCCCTTCCTCCACCCTCCCTCTCCCTCTCTCTCTTTCCCTTCCTCCCTCTCCCTCTCTCTCTTTCCCTTCCTCCACCCTCCCTCTCTCTCTCTCCCTCCACCCTCCCTCTCACTCTCTCTCTTTCCCTTCCTCCCTTTCCCTCTCTCTCTCTACCTCCACCCTCCCTCTCCCTCTCTCTCTTTCCCTTCCTCCCTCCCTCTCCCTCTCTCTATCTCCACCCTCCCTCTCTCTCTTTCCCTCCCTCCTCCCTCTCCCTCTCTCCCTCATCCCTCTCTCTCTTTCCCTTCCTCCCTCTCCCTCTCTCTCCCTACCTCCCTCTCCCTCTCCCCCTCTCTCTTTCCCTTCCTCCCTCTCTCCCTCCCTTCCTCTACCTCTCTACCTCCACCCTCCCTCTCCCTCTCTACCTCCACCCTCCCTATTCCTCTCCCTCTCTATCTCCACCCTCCCTATTCCTCTCCCTCTCCCTCTATCTTTCTCCCTCCCTCTCTCTCTCTACCTCCACCCTCCCCCCCTCTCTCTACCTCCACCCTCCCTCTCTCTCTTTCCCTTCCTCCCTCTCCCTCTCTCTCTCTCTCCCTCCCTCTCCCTCTCTCTACCTCCACCCTCCCTCTCCCCCTCTCTCTTTCCCTTCCTCCCTCTCTCCCTCCCTTCCTCTACCTCTCTACCTCCCTCCCTCCCTCTCTCTCTCTACCTCCACCCTCTCCCCCTCTCTCTACCTCCATCCTCCCTCTCCCTCTCTCTACTTCCCTCCTTCCCTCTCCCTCTCTCTCCCTCCACCCTCCCTGCTGGCCACTGACCACACGTGTCTCGGCGCCACCGCAGGAGTCACCCTGTTTTCATTACTGTGGAATGATCTAATTTTGGCTCCCTTCCTCCCCGACCGAGCACATTTTCTTTCTGATTCTTACTCAGTCCTGAATTTCTCTCTCTTTCCCACCAGGGTGATCCACTTCATTAATAACAAGGCTTTACAATCGTTTCCTTTTTTTTTCTTCTTCTTCTTTTCCCTCCTGATTTTCGTGCGGACAGGTCCAATCTCCGGTGGAGATTTAAGTCATATTTCAAATTTCGGAGGCAATTTCACGGCCTCTACAACCACAGAATTGGCTCTTCGGACATTTATCTACTTACTCATATATGTGATAAGAAAAAATACATACACTGTATACACATCTCTTACATCAACCAACGAACAGTTTGCGGATACGAAACCCAGAGGGCCCCCATGCATATTAAGGAGACAGGACGGACAAGAACGACATCTATAAACAACATTCCAGCCTGGCACGTTAAAAACCATGAAAAATGCAACCAAAAGGATGCATGGTACGAGGTATACTATCTCCCCCCCCCTCCCCCCTGGTGCATGACTCTTATTTCCCGAGTCATCAGTCTGAGACTTAACAAGCTCATTCTTGTTTCATTACAAAGCAGTTTGGACTAAATAACAAGCCAGAAGGCATACACATGCTCCCTTGATGGCTACCTCGAGAGTTCTGAAGACTCCTATTAGGCAAGTGGCAAGAGTACCGCCACGTGTGTCAGCTGCGGAATTAACTATTTTGGTCTTTGGATGTGGGTGATTTTTTTTTATATTTTTTATTCTGACGAAACGTTTATACTAGGGTAGCATTACATATGTGTATTTTGTTTACGTGGATGTATACACATAGGGTGTGTGCATGTGTGTATGATGTTCAGACACGCTTAGTGGTGAAAGTTGCCAACCTACAGAGGCGAAACGAGACAATAAGCCTATGTCGAGATGAATGTGAATTAACTGGCATACAATCAAGCCCTCGCACGCACACGCACACGCACACAAATACACACACACACAAACACCCACAGACACAAACACAAACACAGACACTGAAACACACACACCAGTATACAGAAAACTACAAATGAATCATCGTGTAATTTAGATATAAACTGCACAGTATATATCAGAACACGAGGAAATATGCTACACACATGTAATTGCGTATGCTCAGTCCAGTGTATAACTACGATAACATGGAGAAAATCCCACGAATATTGGCACCTTAAATGGCTCTTAACTGACAATTTCCAAAGCGGGAATACAAGAAACACATTTCACTTCACCATTAGTGCACTTTTGAAGCCGTCGTTACGGGGTTACTAAACAATAAAACTCTCTTTAACAAAACCCAAAATGATACAAAAAAAGGTCTAATCAGGAGATTATAATCGTGTTATATTTGCCTTCCCGCTGTCGTTATCCCTAGTCCATGGGAAAAAAAGGCCTTTGGTAAAGTGTACAGTTTCCCTTGTGAGTTTTCGTGGGTTGTGTGGGTTTGTGTTTGTGTCTGTTGTGTTGTGTTTGTATTTGTGTCTGTTGTGTTGTGTTGTGTTGTGTTTGTGTTTGTGTTTGTTGAGTTGTGTTTGTGTTTGTTGTGTTGTGTTGTGTTGTATTGTGTTTGTGTCTGTTGTGTTGTGTTGTGTTGTTTTGTGTCTGTTGTGTTGTGTTTGTGTTATTTTGTGTGTGTTTGTGTTGTTTTGTGTGTGTTTGTGTTGTTTTGTGTGTGTTTGTATTTGTTGTGCTGTGTTGTGTTGTGTTTGTTGTGCTGTATCTGTGTCTATTGTGTTGTATTTGTGTCGTGTTGTGTTGTTTTTGTGTCTGTTGTGTTGTTTTGTGTCTTGTGTTGTCTGTGTTTGTGTTTATTGTGAGTGTCTGTGTTTGTGTCTGTTGTGTTATGTTGTGTGTGTGTGTTTGTGTCTGTTGTGTTGTGTTTGTTGTGTTATGTCTGTGTCTGTTGTTGTGTTGTTTTGTGCGTGTTTGTGTTTGTTGCATTGTATTTGTGCCTGTTGTGTTGTGTGTTTGTGTTTGTGTCTGTTGAGTGTGTTTGTGTCTGTTGTGTTGTGTGTGTTTGTGTCTGTTGTGTTGTGTGTGTTTGTGTCTGTTGTGTTATGTTGTGTGTGTGATTGTTTGTGTCTGTTGTGTTGTGTTGTGTTGTGTTTGTTGTGTTGTGTCTGTCTATTGTGTTGTTTTGTGTGTGTTTGTGTTTGTTGCGTTGTATTTGTGTCTGTTGTGCTATGTTGTATGTGTGTTTGTGTTTGTTTTTGTGTCTGTCGTATTGTTTTTTGTATGTTTGTGTTTATCTCTGTCGTGTTGTGCTGTATTGTGTGCGCACGTGTGTGTACGTACACGCTCACGTTAATTTACATGAATTTACAAAAAAATAAAGAAAAATTAAGAAAAGTAGTCAGCATAAATCAATTTCCCCTCCGGTTTATGAAAAACAACAACAACAAATAACAGCGCTGTTGGTGGTTCTCAAGATGTCACAGCAAGGAAAACAAAGACAGATGTATGAGGAGATATACATTACGTGCAATGACTTCATCACTTTGTTGTGACCAATTGCATAGTCGATTTGTGACGCTGGTGATGAATGTGATGATGAATTTAATGCTAATATGATATTTAATGCTAATGCTAATGATATTGATTGTTATTCTTGTAGTAAAGGTAATGATAATAATAGTGATAAAAATGATAGGAGCAATTATAGTAATGATAATGATAATATCAATGCTATGTTGATAGTGATCATGGAAGTGATATAATTACTACTAATATTTATGTTATGATGACACTGGTAATTATGACAATACTGGTCGCACTAATTACGATAGGGATTATTATGAACAATCTTAGTAATGACAATAAAATGAAAACTATGATAAAGAAATTATGTTATCGATAACGATGGTAAAAGAAAAAGGATAAAATAAAGATGGTGATGAAAACAATAATGCTCATCAAAAGAATAATAAGAAAGATCTGTTTATTAATAGATATCAATTGTTACTTTAACGATAACAGTTATGAATGAAAATCTTTACACCCAACGCCCAGCAGTAAGTACAATGATAACAATAAGTAATAAGAAATAAGGACAATTATATCCACAAGTGATAAGAAATAAGGATAATTATATCCACAAGTATTGAGAAATAAGAACACTAATATCCACAAGTAATAAGAAATAAGGACAACAATATTCATAAGTAATAAGAAATAAGGATAATTATATCCACAAGTAATAAGAAATAAGGACAATAATATTCATAAGTAATAAGAAAGAAGGATAATTATATCCACAAGTAATACGAAATAAGGACAATCATATCTACAAGTAATAAGAAATAAGGACAATTATATCCACAAGTAATGAGAAATAAGAACACTAATATCTACAAGTAATAAGAAATAAGGACAATGATATTCATAAGTAATAAGAAATAAGGACAATAATATTCATAAGTAATACGAAATAAGGATAATTATATCTACAAGTAATAAGAAATAAGGACAATAATATCCACAAGTAATAAGAAATAAGGACAATTATATCCACAAGTAATGAGAAATAAGAACACTAATATCCACAAGTAATAACAAATAAATAAATAAATAAAACATTATCCACGATACAATCCACTATATATGTACTCGCTGTTTATATAATTCATTCTAGTGTTATGCATAATCCTTTCGAAAAGTAAGATCATGAGAGTTTAAATGACTATAAGGCAATAGGGGTACGATAAGGGTACGATAGGCCATGCAGAGTACAATAATAGTACGACAATTTTACGATATCGATGTGTGGACTCCGAGCACCACGTGGCGAAAAAATGGCGCCCTACGATTATTTACAAGGCATAGTAATAGATACTACAAAGTAGTGTATGTATATATATGTATATATATATATATATATATATATATATATATGAAATAAGAACAATTATATCCATAAGTAATAAGAAATAAGGGTAAAATAAAGATAACTCAATAACATTTTCTATCTCTTTCTCTCTCTATCTCTTTCTCTCTCTCTCATCCCCTATCTCTTGAAAGAGAGAATATTAAAAAAAGATACTACTACGTAAAGCATATAGCGTAGATTCAGTGTTGGATGTTGCTTGTTTAAGATTGATAAGTATTTTATTAATAATTGCTTTATCTTTATTATTCTAGTCGTAGTCAAGGATATATGATGCGAAACTCATTGGAATTATATATAACGTAATTACTATGTTATGTATCATGTGTCTATATCATCTTCTGTAATATACTTTTTAACATTAAACATATAACCTGGGATTTGTTATGAAGTCGGTCACATACTGATTTGATGTAAAAAAAAAAAAGAAAAGTAATTCGATATTGTGTAACTTTATGGAAACAGGTGAATCACCTTCTGGTTAATTAGTGATAGTTATATGATAATGATATCTGGGGAATAAATGTAAAGCACTCACAGCATAGTTTTATATTGATAATAAGATATGATAAGAAGAATTGTGATTCAAGATTATAATGATTATAAAAGTGAACTTGTACTATAGTTTTATAATGGTGATGTATATAATAGAAAATGACAAAAACTAATCACACTACAAGTTTATGATAATGATAATGACAATGATAGTGAACTTGATGAAAACTAATCATACTATGGTAATGATAGCGAAAATGACCATGCATCATGCTATAATGCCATAAGAAAGATAATTGTGATTATTACATTATAAATGCCACTACTAATAGTATTGATCGTACACGTACATGAAGTATATTTGAGGATGTTGAACTATTGCAAATCGGTGATGGCGAATATCATAAATCAGAATTACGCTATAATGAGTATCATCTTCATCATTATTGTGATGCTAATCAAACTTCTGTCATTACTGATACTACCTTTATATTAACTAATAACATTACAATCATCACCTACATCACATTATGAATATAATCATTACTTCTCGATATCATCATCATTAAATCATCATAAGCCGTCCCTCCTATCACCATCACAATCATCAACATCATAATCAACAATCCTACGACCACGACCACGCCCACCGCCCTTTTCACACAACAGACATCATCATCAAGCCGCAAGGTGGCCATAAAGTTTCTTAAAAAAACGGAGAGAAAACGACTCTTTTTATGCATCATTATGAATGTTCTTGGTGCTTTATCGAACTATTACGTGGTGGAGTGATTGACACGTGTTGATGACGTGTTTAGATTGCTTTTTTTTTTCTTCTTTTTTTTTTTTTTTTTTTTTTTCATTTGTGAATTCCTCGTTGGTGTGAGACGAGAGAGCTTAGAGGCGGAGGATGTTTATTTGTTTTATATATATATTTATTATATATATGATTACATATATATGTATATATGTATGTATATGTATATTATATATATATATGTATATATATATATATATATATATATATATATATATATATATATATATATATTTTTTTTTTTTTTTTTTTTTTTTTTCCCTTAATTGTTCATGTTTTTGTTTTAATGATATTCAGAGATCACATATATTCTAGTCGGGGATTGGGATTCTGTGAGGAAGAGAGAGAGAGAGGGAGAGAGAGAGAGAGAGAGAGAGAGAGAGAGAGAGAGAGAGAGAGAGAGAGAGAGAGAGAGAGAGAGAGAGAGAGAGAGAGGGTGGGGATGAGGGTGATGGAGAGGGAGAGAGAGAAGGAGAGGGAGACGGAGAGGGAGAGAAAAAGGGAGAGGGAGAAAAAAGGGAGAGGGAGAGGGAGAGGGAGAGGGAGAGGGAGAGGGAGAGGGAGAGGGAGAGGAAGATGGAGATAGAGATAGAGATAGAGATAGAGATAGAGATAGAGATAGAGATAGAGATAGAGATAGAGATAGAGATGGAGATGGAGATGGAGATGGAGAGAGATAGAGATGGAGATGGAGATGGAGAGAGCTGTTCAGCTTTATGACACATGCCCATTAACACCTATGCTACCTCATGACACATACCCAACAAGACCTTTTCTGCCCTATGACCTATGACACATGCCAATCAACACCTGTGCTGACCTATGACATGCCCACC
>BOPN01007161.1:0-10000 GCA_017312705.2 Penaeus japonicus | reverse complement strand
TAACCACAATGTTAATTCCAGTCTAATCACGCAAAGGCAGAAAACCATACGAATTCTTTGTAATAATTTCGTCCAGCTTATCAGTCAGTAATGAAGTCAGCCGGCAACAAAAGGATTTTTTTTCTTCTTTTTCTGAACGCCGCTCGCTTCAACTCCCGCTAGCCAATTTATCCAAATTATCCTCCTGTTTTATTCACCCTCATTTTCGCCAACCACGCGATAGGGTGACAAGTATATGCGAGATAAAAAAAATAAAAAAACGAAAAAATAAAAAACAACGGTGGAAAATCATCTCTTCCTCCCCTCTGGCCATTTAGAGTTTGAAAAAAAAGAAAAAAAAAAAAGAAGAAAAGAAGTCGAAAAAAAAGATAAATAAGACAAGATAAAAACAAATAAGAAGAATGAAATAAAAGTAAATAAAAAAAAAGAAGTCGAAAAAAAGAAGATAAATAAGGCAAGAGAAAAAAATGCAGAATAGATAATAAAAAAAAAAAGAAATCTTCGATGCAGCATCAAGAAACACGGAATGCAGTAACAATCCGCGATGCGCAAATTCTTCAAGGAAAATCGTCATTTCCCCGACGAGTTATTAACCTAAGCTGCTGCTGTTTCTCGCATCACGGGAGTATCATAACTCGCATGTCCTTTTACTCGATAGCTGCTTTATCATTTGCACTAATAGAGCTTGCGGATAATGGATGAATGCGCGCGTGGATTTCAACCCCGAACACATGGGTGATTGATGATGCTCTTTTGTTCATTAGGTATTATAAGAATGGCACGTTCCCGGCTCGCTCTGCGCCGTTCGTCCTCATAATCTTTTTTCATATATATTTTTGTTTTCTTTCGTTCTATATTTCTTGTATCTATTTTCTTTCCCTTCTCTCTTTCTCGCTGTCTCTCTCTCTCTCTCTCTCTCTCTCTCTCTCTCTCTCTCTCTCTCTCTCTCTCTCTCTCTCTCTCTCTCTCTCTCTCTCGATCTCTCTTCTATACTTTATAAATCTGCTTGATTTATATATATTTTTCTTCTTTTTTAAAAGGTTGGTATTAAATAGATCGTTAAATAACTACAAGCGATGTAAACACATATTACTCTCAAACAGGTTGTTTATCTTGTCTTGTTATTCCCACCGTGGTTTCTCTCATTTTCCCCTTTGCTTTCTGTTTCTTATTTTGTTATTCCCTTTCACTCGTTTATCACTTCATCAATATTATTATTATATTCTTTATTATTATTATCATTATCATCATCGCGGTTATCTTTATCATCCTATTGTAATTATGATCATCACTGTTATTATTTACTATCATTATTATCAATATTATTGGTGGTTATCGTTACTATTTATATTATTGTTATTATCATTATCATCTTTATTTCTAACATTATTATTATTATTACTCCTGCTATTATCATCATCATCGTTATTATAATTACAATGAATTTTATCATAATTATCATCATCATTATCATCATCGCTGTCATTATCATTATTGTTATCACTGCCATCATCATTATCATTATCATTACTATCATCACTGTCACTATCATTACCATTATTGTTATCACTGCCATTATCATTATCATTATTATGTGACTGTCATAATCATTATCATTATCATGTGAAATCTCTCAATCTTTATATTGTCATCAAGCATAACTGATAAAAGACTTTGGAATTTCACCTTCATTGATTATTCATACACGTAATTATCATATTTTCATTCGTTGCATATGGGATTTTGAAGACAGAGATTATCCTTTTTTTATTTATTTGTTGTTTATTTTTGTTTCCGAATATGATGTTCTCGTGAATACTGGTTATATAATTGATAATATGCTTGATATTCTGGTTTGTTTGTTTATGGAGGAAGAGAGAAGGAGAGGGAGGGGGGAGGGAGAGGGAGAGGGAGAGGGAGAGGCAGGAAGGGAGGGAGAGAGGGAGGAAGGGAGTGAGGGGAGGGAGGGAGGGAGAGAAAGAGAGAGAGAGATAGAAAAAAATAGGAAATGAAAGACAATAGAAAAGAAAAAAAAGTAGAACTGAATGACAGACGATCAAACAGACAACGAGGAAGGCAAATAAAGAATAAAGCAAAAGAAAAGAAAAGAAAAGAAAAATCAGCAATGGACACTAGATAATGAAAGATTATCCACACACACAAACACACACACACACACAAACAAGCACAAACAATCACACACACACACACATACAAACAAGCAAACACACACACACATTGATTCACACACGCAAACAGGAGCGAAGATTACAATTTAAAAGAAAATATGATGTATCTATGTATACTGTTATCACTTGAAACCACAATTCATTTTTATTCACTTTTCTTTTTTACACTACACTCATCATTGTAGACACACATTTCATTATCATTCATCATATAAATACAGCACACTCTATTTGCATTAAAATAAAGCATTCACAAAAGTTATATGAATTAAAAACACAACAAAGTGAAAAAAAAGTGACTATTCGCAAACAAACAAACATCGAAGTTATGCAACGACTGCAAGCAAATACACTAGTTGTATGAGGTTGCATATAGTGTAAAAAATAGATGTACAGAGAAATCAAAAACATTCGGATAATAAAGATAGTATTTACGCACAATTAAGCAAATTATACTAAAATAACACTTAACAAAGTGATAATATGAATATAATGGAACTAGCAAAGAAAAAATAAATCATAAATGAAAGATAATAAAAAAAAACTCACATTATATAAGAAAAAAAAGTATAAGAAATGTCAACTAACGTTTTCATATATATCTTTTTCTTTTATCTTTTATTTTCCGAATGTCAACTACAGTTTTCCCAGCCTCCATCTCTGATCCAGCGCCGACCACAAAACCAAGATGCTCTAAGTTATCGTCTTTATTTTTTTGACTGAAACGTTCGAGGTTAAATCACGACTCCTCCCCCCTTCCTCTCAAAAAAAAAGAAGAAAAGAGAGAGAGAGAGAGAGAGAGAGAGAGAGAGAGAGAGAGAGAGAGAGAGAGAGAGAGAGAGATTAATTAAATAAATAAAATGAGACAGACAGATAGAGAGAGAAAAAGAGCGCGTAAAAGAGATAGACAGAGATAGATAGAGAGAGAGAGAGGGGAAGGAGAAAGAGAGAGAGAGAGAGAGAGAGAGAGAGAGAGAGAGAGAGAGAGAGAGAGAGAGAGAGAGAGAGAGAGATTAATTAAATAAATAAAATGAGACAGACAGATAGAGAGAGAAAAAGAGCGCGTAAAATAGATAGACAGATATAGATAGAGAGAGAGGGAAGGGGAGAAAGAGAGAGAGAGAGAGAGAGAGAGAGAGAGAGAGAGAGAGAGAGAGAGAGAGAGAGAGAGAGAGAGAGAGAGAGAGAGAGAGAGAGAGAGAGAGAAATTATATAAAACCATTAACATTCTCCCTCCCCTCCACCCACCTCTTTCTAAAAAGAAGAAACTATAGATAAGACAAAAACAGAAGAAAAAAAAATATATAAGACTGATCTAAGTTACCGCTATTAGGCCCTTTCCGAAAATTTGTGGGTTCAATTTTCTTAACAATTTTGAGAATTACCTCGCCGCAGGAAAGGGTGGAGGAGGGGGGGGGGTAGGAGAGGACAGGGAGGGAGGGAGGGAGGGAGGGAGTGTAAGGGAGGGGATGCAGGGAAGAGGGGACAGGGGAGGGGGTGCAGAGGATGGGGGTGCAGGGGAGGGGATAAGGTAAGTGAGAAAATGGGTAAAGGGGGGGGGGGGGGCAAGGGAAATGGTACAAGGTAGGGAGAACAGGGGAAGTGATATAAGGGAAGGGAGGAAAACATTAAGGGCGTTAGGAGCTAAGGAAAAGGGAGAAGTGAAAGAAGAGGAAGGGGGGGATAAGTGAGGAGACAAAATAGAAAGAGAGAAAAGAAGGAGAGATATAAAGGAGAGGGCAACCACTAAAGGGATGAAGAGAGGGAGGAAGAGAGAGAAAAGGCAGAAGAGAGGAGGGAGGGAGGGAAGGAAGACGGAAGGAAAAAGGAGGAAAAGGGAGAAGGAAAAAAATAAAGGAGGAAGGAGGGAAAGAGAAGGAAGGGATAGAAGTAGAAGGATGAAGATAGAAACGGTAGTAAGGGAGGGAGGGGGAAGTGGAGGAAGAGTGAGAGGAGTAAAAGGATAAAGAGGGTGGGGGTGGGGGATGGGGTGTGGGGGGGGGGGGGGGGGGGGATGGAAACGGTCGCGTCTGCCTCCCGCTTGTTAAGGAAACCTCCGTCGGAGATTGCAACATCTTTTGCTCATTTCTTGGGGACGATCTTGCAAGGCTTCCGATCACGTCTTGGCAGAGAGATGATGGATACAGAGAGAGAGAGAGAGAGAGAGAGAGAGAGAGAGAGAGAGAGAGAGAGAGAGAGAGAGAGAGAGAGAGAGAGAGAGAGAGAGAGAGAGAGAGAGAGAGAGAGAGAGAGAGAGAGAGAGAGAGAGAGAGAGAGAGAGAGAGAGAGAAAGACGGAGAGAGAGAGAGAGAGAGAGAGAGAGAGAGAGAGAGAGAGAGAGAGAGAGAGAGAGAGAGAGAGAGAGAGAGAGAGAGAGAGAGAGAGAGAGAGAGAGAGAGAGAGAGAGAGAGAGAGAAAGACAGAGAGAGAGAGAGAGAGAGAGAGAGAGAGAGAGAGAGAGAGAGAGAGAGAGAGAGAGAGAGAGAGAGAGAGAGAGAGAGAGAGAGAGAGAGAGAGAGAGACGAGACGAGAGAGAGTGAGTGAGAGAGAGAGAGAGAGAGAGAGAGAGAGAGAGAGAGAGAGAGAGAGAGAGAGGGATAGTAATAGTATAGTAAATAGTATAGTGTTAGGAAGAAAAACAAAATCAGAAATGCAAGAAGTCGTAAAAAAGAGAAGAGAGAGAAGATGAAGAAAAAAAGTTGATGACGAAGAAATGGAAGAAAAGGAAGACAAAGATGATTTGAAGAAAATAAAAATGAAAATGAAAATGAAATGGATGATGATGATGATGATAATAACAGTAATAGTAACAAAAACAAAAATAGACAAGAAAAAAAACAAAACAAGAAACGGTCTCTTAAAACCCTCTTAACCCCCTCCACCCCCCACCCTAACTCCCTCCAACTCCCCCCTACCCCCACCCTTTCCCTTCCTCCAACTCCTACTCCTACTCCCCCCTACCCCCCCCCCCCCTTTCCCTTCCTCCAATCCCCTCATCCTACTCCCAACCCCCTCCTGGCAATCCCTCCCTTCCAACCCACTTCTTCTACTCCCTCCCTCCAGCCCCCACCTTCTACTCCCCATTCCAACCCCCTCCTACCCCCCCCCCCCCTCCAACCCCATCTTCCTGAAGAAGAGAGGAAATGTTTAGAGAGAGAGGAGAGGGATGGATGAGGGAGGGAGAAAAAGGGTAGGTGAACGAATTAGGGGGGAGGATGGAGGACAGGAAGGAGAGAGAGAGAGAGAGAGAGAGAGAGAGAGAGAGAGAGAGAGAGAGAGAGAGAGAGAGAGAGAGAGAGAGAGAGAGAGAGAGAGAGAGAGAATGAGGGGGGTGGGAGTGATTTAAAGAAAGAAAAAAAGACAAAGAACGTGAGAAATGAACTCAAAGGCGACACGTTATCTTTCTCTCACATTCTTTCCCTTCCTTCCTCCCTTACTTTACACTTACTCTCTCTTTCCCGTTCTTCTCTTCTTTTATTCCCTCACACTCTTCTTCCTTTCCTCCCTCCCTCTTTCTGCTCCCCCTACCCACGTCCCCCTCCCTCCCTCCCTTCCCCCCTTTCCCCTCCCTCCCTCTTTTCTTTCCTCTTCCTCTCTCCTTCTCCGTCCCTCCCATTCTCTTTCTCTCATTCTCTTCCTCTCCTATCCCTTTCTTTCGCCCTACTCCCCCTCCCCTTTTTCTATTTATCTATCTCTTCTTCTCCCTCCCTCTCTACTTTCCTTCCCCTCCCTCTCTCCTCCTCCTCAGTTTCTCTCACCCTCTTTCTCTCCTTTTGCCATCCCCCTCTCTCTCTCTTTCTCACTGCCACAACAATACTCCTTCACTCCTTTTCCCTCTCTATCCCTTCCTCCTTCCCTCCCTCTTCCTCTTTATCTTCCTATTTATTTCTCTTACTCTCCCTCTTCCCCCTCTTTCTCCTCTTTCTCACCCTATTCCTTGTTTTATTCCTCTCCTCATCGCCCTCCCTCTCCTTCTACCTCTTCCTCTCCCTTTCCCTCTTTCTCCTCCACTCCCTCTCCCTCTCCCTCTTGCTCCTCCTCGCCCTCCCTCTCACTCTCCCTTTCCCTCTTGCTCTTCCTCTCCCTCTTCCTCTCTCTCTCCCTCTACCTCTCCCTTTCCCCCTTTCACCTCCACTCCCTCTCCCTCTCCCTCTCCTTCTCCCCCTCCATCTCCCCTCACCCTCTCCCTCCTCCTCTTTCTCTTCGAAATCAAGAGGCAATTTTCAGGATGGTCAAACACGTCTTTTGATGGTGGAGACGCATTTGATGATAGTCGAAGGGCGGAAATTGCGTGTGTGATACCGGTATTGTCGCCCTAATGGTTACCAGGATGACTCGAGTAAGTGATATAGGATCCGAACTATAAATAGATATAGATACGAGAGAAAAGATAGATAGATAGAGGTAGATAGATAGATAGATAGAGAGAGAGAGAGAGAGAGAGAGAGAGAGAGAGAGAGAGAAAGAAAGAAAGAAAGAGAGAGAAAGAAAGAAAGAAAGAGAGAGAGAGAAAGAGAAAACTAAAAAAACCGGAAGAAAATAAAGCATTTATTATACAAAAGACAAATTAATGAATACATCAACACAAACTTACCAGCAAACATACAAATAAAAAGGAACCAGCCATTACTTTCTGGTCACTGAAGCAATTACAGAAAAGAAAATATTGCTTTTCTACTCCAGAATTTATTGTCAAGTCATTGTATGTAGTCACTCACAAAAGCACAATGGACACACATAGACTGAGGAGATATTTTGAAAAGAACTTAGGAAGATACACAATAACAGTAAAATTGACAAAAACTGATGTGTTTCTGTATCTAAATCTATATCTTACTATCTATCTATTTATCTCGACATCTAGGGTATATTTGTACTTATATCTATCTTTGTATCTATTTACTTTTTTTTCCTCTTTCTTGTTTTTTTTTTCTTTGAGGGGAGAAAATGGGAAAAGATTGGAAAGAGGATATTGAAGTAAAGGAGAGTAAGAGGATGAGGGGAGATAGGGAGAAGAAGAAAAAGTAGAAGTATAAGAAGAAGAAGGAGTAGAAGAAGAAGAAGGAGGAGGAGGAGGAGGAAAAAAAGAAGAAGGAGAAGAATAAGAATAAGTAGAAGTAGTAGTAGTAGAAGAAGAAGAAGAAGAAGAAGGAGGAGGAAAAAAAGAAGAAGGAGAAGAATAAGAATAAGTAGAAGTAGTAGTAGTAGAAGAAGAAGAAGAAGAAGAAGAACAACAACAACAAGAGTAAATGAAGTGGAAGAGCGGAGGGGGAAGAGAGAAGGAGAATCAGCGGGGAAAGGCGATAGATAGATGGATAGATTGGAGTGGATAGAAGGATACAATTGATAATTATTAAAAGTTTGGAGGTTAATGAATGGGGAAGCCGGGACAGAGAGAAGGAGAGAAGATAGATGGATAAGTGGATAGGTGGGATAAGTGGATAAAGGGATAAGTACAAAGAAAGATGGGAAGAGCGATGAGAAGAAAAATGTAAAAATTCACCACCATCACCACAACCACCACCATCAACAACACAAACAAAAACAACAACAACAAAACCATTCATATCCACCGAGATCACAGCAACGAAAACAATCACCCATTAACAAAAGCAACAACAACAACAACAACAAAATGCAACAAAACATTTCCCTACCATCACCATCACCACCACAACCATCACCATCAACCATCACCACCACCATCAACACCACCAAACAAACACACAAACAAACAAACGCACAAACAAACACACTTTCCTCCAAGACAGGAAGACGCTACTCGAGAGGGGGAAAACTGCCTTGAGACCGGAAGCTGAAGTGATTCGTGAAGGTATTATTGACAGGGAGGGGAGGGGAGGGTGGGGGAGGAAGGGGGAGGGAGGGGGGAGGAGGGGGGAGGGAGGGATGGGAAAGGAGGGATGGGAAAGGAGGGGGAAGAGGAGGAAGGGGGAGGGTGGGGGAGAGGGGGGAGAAGAAGGCTGGAGGGTGGGGAGGAAGGGTAGGGAGGGGGGAGGGATGGGGAGGGAAGGGGGAGGGTAGGGAGGGGAGAGGGAGAGGAAAGGGATGAGAAAGGAGGGATGAGGGAGGGAGGGGAGGGAGGGGGAGGGAGGGGAGGAGGAAGAGAGGGGGAGAAGGGGGGAAGAAGGGTGGAGGGGGAAGGGAAGGTAGGAAAAGAAAGCCGGAGGGAGTGAGTGGAGGGATGAGGGCGGGAAGGAGGGATGGGAGGGTGGGGAAAAGTAAGGATGGGGAGCAATGGAGGGAGGGGTACGGGGTAGGGAGTGGTGAAGGTTAAAGGGGCGGGATAAGAGCTGGCGGGGAGAGAAGGGTCGGATAAGGGTGAGAGTGGTGAGGGTGAGATAGGGGAGGGAGAAAGGTAGGGGTGAAGAAGGGAAGGAGGGAGGGAGGGAGGAAAGAGGGATGGAGGATAGAAGAGAGGGCGGTGGGGGAGAGCGAAATATGGGGTGCGAGGCGAAAGGGCAATGGGGTTGGGGGAAAGGGAGGGAGCGTGAAGGACAGTTATTAACGAAGAAAAAGAAAGAAAAAAGAGGAAAATAAGTGAAGGAAGATTGGGAGTGGGAGAATACATAAGCGGGGGGGGGAGGAGGAGGAGGAGGAGGGAGGAGGGAGGAGGGAGGAGAGAGGAGGGAGGAGCGAGTGGAGGGGAAACGGGAGGGAGGGTTGAACGGCGTGATGATGGAGGGGCATAAGGGAGAGGAGAGGAGAAAAAAGGCAATGGGTTTGAGAGTAGATGAGGATGGGGTATATGAAAGGGAGTGAGTGAGGGAGGGAGAGAGGGAGGCAGAGAGGGTGGGTGAGAGGGAGACAGGGAGAATGGGAGGGAGGGAGGGAGGGAGTGAGTGAGGGAGGGTGAGAGGGAGACAGGGAGGGAGGGAGGGAGGGAGGGAAGGGTGATGTTACAGGGACATACGAGAGAAGGGAGAGAAGTGAGAATGAGGGTGGTGGTGAAGGGAGAAAGGGGGGAGGGATAATAGACAGATTTATAAATAGCAGAGAAATGACTGAAGTAATTTCAGTGAATAAAACAAGGAAGAAGAGAAGGAAAGAATGAAAAAGGGAGAGAAAGAACGACAGAGAACAGGGAAATAAAATAACAAGGTCAATTATAAGATTGTATGTGAAAATGGGGAAAGCAATCCTAGGAACTAATTAATCACGTCACAAAGGAATATTCTACGGACATTCCATGGGACACAACACAGCTACACTACAATGTACGTGTATTCTAACAGTTCTAACAATGCTATACCAAAACACGCCGCCCCCCCTCAAAAAAAAAAAAAAAAAAAAAAAAAAAAAAAAAAAAAAAAAAAAAAAAAACGGAACTAGACATCAAACAAGAACATGCAGACACACACGTGCATTTCAAAACCTCTTCTGTTATAATACTCAATTCCTCAATTTCTATATTTCACCGCCGAACGCAGAGTCAAGTATTTCACAAAATGACAGGCTTATGTCAGCTTTCTTCACAGCGACCATTAAAGCAAAGCTATTTGTAAAAAAAAAAAAAAAAATAATAATTTCCATGATCCCTCAAAGCAAAGAAAGGCAAATCAACAACGAAAGAAAATAGGTTCGTTTTGTTAATGGTGATGTTTAAATACTCGTGTGCGTTCATTACGAAGAGAAACTTCTTGTGTGGTGTTTTGCCCCGATTTGTTTTTCTTTCAAAAAGAATCTAACTGTAAAATTTCTGTTAAGTTACCTTTTGATCTAAAGTCTGGAAGAAGGTCGATGTTTTTTTTTGGCGGGTAGTGTTTAGTATGTGTGTTTGTTTGGTCTCTGTC
>BOPN01007160.1:50000-57500 GCA_017312705.2 Penaeus japonicus | reverse complement strand
GTCACTACCTCTTCATCCAAGAGTGATCGCAAAAAGCACAAGAAGACTTCCAAGAAATCAGGTGATGTTTCCAACAATGACAAGCCTGTGAAGTTTTTCATTTCCGACGAGGAGAGCGACAGCGATACTGCAATCTTCGTTGATGCAAACCAACCAACACCTAATGGGGAAAATCACAATGTCATGGATCAAACAACTGACGCCAGGGTTGATGGCCAGGACCCTGGGATAGAAATCAGTGCAGAGGTAGATGTAAGAGGAGAATCAACGGTTGAACTGACATTTGAGAGCGGAGATGTGGAGCTTGGGATTGAGAATGTAGGTGAGGAGTCATTCGATATGAGCAAGAATGGTGGCCCGGTCACCACTCAGCTTGTAGACGTGGACTCAACTGATGAGCCACACCTGTATGAAATTCAGAGGGCAAAATATAAGTCTTCCATGAAGCAGCCTGGCAGGACCGAGACCCGCAAAGTCAAGATTCAGCCAAAACCAGAAACTGTAAGCAAGTCATCAACTAGCGAGTCATTAGATGTGGACTCTGTCAGTAAGTCCTCTGTCAGTGATCTCATAGATCAAGAATCATACAGCAGGACAACCACTACTGAGACCAGCAGGACTTCCACTGTAGAGTCACAAGATGCAGACACAGTGAGCATTTCCTCTGCAACTGAGTCGACCGAGCACGAAACCCTCAGTAAAGTTTCAACAACGGAATCTGGAGAACAGGAAACTATTACCATCTCTACAACTGAATCAACTGAAGGCACCAGCAAGACATCTACGGCTGAATCAGTTGGTACAATTAGTAAGTCATCTACGGTCGGATCAATGGAGGGAGAAAGCAAGAGTTCTTCTTCAGAATCAGGAGAGCAATACATGAGCAAGACCTCAACAACTGGATCTGTGAGTAAAACAACAACTAGTGAATATGAAGAAGCAGAATCAGTATCAAGAACATCTGCAAGTGAAACAGCAAGTCGTACCAGTGGAACAAGTAGGACTACCACTACCACTGAATCAGGAGAGCCTACTGGAAGCAGCAGGACAGCAACTGAATCAGTAACATCTGCCAGTGAAACTGGTGAGTATATAAGCAAATCTATTAGCAGTTCAACGGATTTTGATGCTGAGAGCTTGTCCTCAACCGCTGACCTTCTTACTCCTAAGGAAGAGCCTCCATTTCCTCTTGGTATGAAGGCTGAAGCAGAACCAGGAGAGCAAGTGAAAATTGAAAGTTCTCCTGAAATTCTCCTGGATACTCAAATGGAGAAACCAAAGGATGAACTTGAAGTTCGTCCAGGTTCACCTTCCTGGAAAAAACTGGATGTTGAAGATCAGTTACGACTGGCTAGTAAAACAGAGATCCCTGAAAGTATGCCTGCTGATGCCATGAAAGACAGAAAAGATGCTGATGCAGAAAGTCTATTCTTTAGCCTCTATCCTGAATACCAGCCGGGAGAATCTCAAGAATCAAAGGATGGGATTAGTGCAGGGAATCCAAAGGTTCTTTGTTTTCGAGGCCAAACCCCAGATCAAGGAGAGCGTCATGAAGAGGTTTACATGGCGAAGGAGAAAGAGGCAGGAGGAAAAGATGGAAGAATCAACGGAGCAGTCTCTGGGAAAATCCAACAGCTTCAACGCAAGCTCTCTCAACAGAAAAAGCCTGAGAGAGAGACTAAAGAAATCTTTGAGTCTGAAGGATCTCCGACACAGCCTCGAGGCACGTCAGACGCTGACCAAGTTGGGATCAGCTTCGACGAGCAACAAGCAACCACCCCTGGAAATGGAGATGACGCAAAAGGAGACTTTGACAGAAAAGAATTCCCCGATCACACCACCCCAGGGGGGCCGCTGCCCGATGTTCTTGACCGTTCCACTACCATTGGTACAGGCATTGACGCAAAGGAGATCCAGTACACCATTAGTAGTGCGAAGGACGACTTGGTACGTACAGTTGGAAAACTTGGAGAACGAATTGAAGGCTTAGCTGACAGTGTCGAAATAGTGGCTGGAGTAGTGTCAGACGTTGTCCAAAATGCCAGTGGGCAGGCTGATGTTGGACATGAATCTATGACAGAGACCGGACAGGAAGCCATAGAAGGTGAAGGCAAAAGCGAAAACAATATGAAGGATCGCAAAACTCTTGTAGGAAAAGCAAGGGATTGGATTAAAGGCGTCGCTAGGATTGGCAGCAAGAAAGAAGATACTGCTGAAAAAGCAGCTGAGAGGGAGAGGGAAGCAGCAAAGTTTGATGCCAAAAAAGCTGAAACTCCATCTGAAAATGGAACCGATGAAACCAGTAGTGTGAAATCAAAATCATCTCTAACTAAAGAGACTCCTAATGGAGAGGAAAGACCTTTAGGCACAGAGGAAGAAGGTGCTGTTGCAGAAAGTCAAAAGATGCCTGGCACACCACCCAAGGAAGATGAAATATCACAAATAAGCAGGGAAGAACGCATTTCCGTTTCTGGAGACAATGGAATTCCCGGCGTCACACCTGAAGAGATTACAGAGGATGCAAACCATGTCAGTGATAAAGGAAGCACGAATGGAAATGGCAAGCAAGATGATTATGCTGCCGAAGAAAAGCCAATGGGAGAAGAAGCAGCAGAAGCTATGGTTACGTTA
Source organism: Penaeus japonicus (assembly GCA_017312705.2). NCBI lineage: Eukaryota > Metazoa > Arthropoda > Malacostraca > Decapoda > Penaeidae > Penaeus > Penaeus japonicus. The sequence goes on along the minus strand of BOPN01007160.1, from coordinate 54,869 downwards.
GAAGAAGAGCTTATGAAAGCAGAGGATGAAATTATCCAACAAATAGACGTTTCTGGAGATAAGGGTACAGGACAAATTAGTCCCATTAAAGAAGCAGGGAGCCCAGAAAAGGAAGTTGCAACTGCAGTCCGCATAGAGACATTGGGTGCAGATGAAGAGAAGCCTGATTCTGGCCCTAAGGAAGGTGAGGCAGAGCAGACAGAAAGCAAGGAAGAACAAGCAGAAGGAGAAGCTAAGGAAGAAATTACAGACGGGCAAGGTAAAGAGGCTGCAGCTGAATCACAGGAAGCAGCAGAAGGTACGGAGGAAGCAGAAGCATCAAAGGAGAAGAAAGAAAGAGAAGAAGCAGGAAAAGAGGAAGGCGCTGCCGAGGAACCCACTAAAGGAAAAGATGAGCTGAAACCACGACGAAAGCGACGAGAGAAATCAAAGTCACCTTCCGTTCGCAGAGATCGAGAGGGAAAAGACAGGAAAGAAAAGGACAAGGACAAAGATAAGGATGGGAAAGGTAGTGTCAGGAAGCGTAGGCACAGACGCCGTACAAAGAGTCAGGAGGAACCAGGAGAACCAGGACTTCTTCAGGCTACGGAAGTCCTAGATGCAGAGGCTGCACAGGTAGAAGGGATTACTGTACAGCCGTCTGAAATAAGCAAGGAATCTGAAGTCTCAAAAGAAGCTGAAGCTGCTCAAGAAGCAGATGTTCATGAGCTAGAAGTCAAGCAAGAAGTCGGATTTGCACAGGAGACTGAAATAATAGGGGAATCTGAAGCTATTCAGGAACCAGAGATTTCTCAAGATGTCGTAAAAGAGACAGAAACTGGACAGAAGCCTGAAGATATAGAACCTGCTGTAGTAAAAGAACCTGAGATAATTGCAGAACCTATTGTCATAAAAGAAGTTGATGCTAAAAGTGCATCAGTTGAAGCTGAAGCCAAAGAAGAATCAGATGCTTCGAAGGAAGCTGTAGATGCACAGGCTGAAGCTGAAAAGTTGCTTGAAGCCCTAGAAACCACAGGTGAAACTGTGACTGATGCTTCATTCAAATTAGAAATTGGTGAAACGGTCGAGGCAGAAGCGGCAGCAGTGTCGCAAGAAATTAAAAAGGAAGAGACTGAGGTAGAAACCGCTAAAAAGGATGAGGCAGCAGATGAGGCAACAGGAAAAGAAGAACAAGCAGAGGAAACGACTAAAAAGGATGATGGAACAGAAGAAAAGCATGTTGACAAAGTTGACTCAAAGGAAGCAGAATTAGGGACTGCAAAGAAAGTCGATTCTGCTGATGAAAAAAAGGAGAAAGGGTCAGAATCAGATCAGCCGCCGGGCCCAGACGAAACACCAACAACAACACGCAGAAGGAAGGATTCAGCCAGATCACATAAGGACAAGTTTTCAGATGAATTCTGGAAAGACAAGCTGAGCTCAGGTCAGAAAAAACACTCGTTTGGATCCGGAGATTACTCTGGAGTTGATATCAAACGTCCCTCAAAATTCAAAAGGGAAAAGTCGGAAGAACCAAAAGAGGAGAAGCAAGACACGGAAGAATCTGAAAAAGCAGCCAAGGCAGAAGAAAAGCCCCAGGAGGAAGAGACTCAGACACCAAAAGAAACCCCAGAAGCTGGAGATGCTGAGGGTGGAGAAGTTCACGGCTCTGTTACAGCAGCTGCTACATCATGGAGCCCCCGAGTTAGTAGGAGAGAAAGGAAGAGCAGCAGAAGGTCGGGCGAACACAAACGAGAGAGCAGATCCACAAGCAAGTCCAAAAGTTCCAAGGAAAAAAAACACCAAGAATCTGAAGGAGTTACAACAAAAACAGGTGAAGATGCAACATCAGTTGGATCACCTAAATCTTTGAAGAAGAAGAAGAAGAAATCAGAGGCACCAGGTTCCCCAAAGGAAGGATCAGCACCAGAACCAAAACCAAGGACTCGCCACTCCAAACCGGAATCCCCTTTAACCAAAAAAACTCCAACCATGGATCAACTAGCAGCGGATTCTGCGCCTGTCTTACAAGAGCTGAAATTCCCTGAGGGGATTTCTAAACCTGTTTCCCCTTCACCAGTCATTCAAACCCTGAAATTTCCTGAAGGAATTTCTCAACCCCTTTCGCCAACACCAGAAAAAATAAAGCCTAGTGTAACAATTCCTAAACCAACTCCAGAAGCACAGCCTCTATCCCCTCTTAAACCTCTGAAATTTCCTGAAGGAATATCCCAACCAATTTCTCCAATAATGCCAAAAGTTAAGCCTCCTCCTTTTAAGCCTACACAAGAAACAACAAAAGAAGAAGTTGCGCAACCTGTATCCCCAACATCAAAAACTGCAAAATCCCCGGAAGTACTTTCACCTTCTCCTAAAGAACTGAAGTTTCCAGAAGGGGTTTCCATGCCTCGATCACCCACTCCACAAGAACTAAAGTTCCCAGAAGGTATATCTAAACCCCTTTCTCCATCCCCTAAAGAACTGAAGTTCCCTGTAGGTGTTTCAAAGCCACTTTCTCCATCTCCCAAAGAGTTGAAGTTCCCTGAAGGCATTGCAAAGCCATTATCCCCATCACCAAGGGAATTAAAGTTTCCAGAAGGCATCTCAAAGCCACTTTCACCATCACCTAGAGAAGCAAAATTGCCAGAGACTCAGCTCTCACCCTCTCCAAAAGAATTAACATTTCCAGAGGGAATCTCTAAGCCTTTATCTCCATCACCCAAAGAAGTGCCAAAACCATTCTCACCTCTTCCACAAGAACTAAAGTTTCCAGAAGGAGTTACTAAACCATTATCTCCTGCGATTATTGCTGGAAAAATGCCTGAGCCAAAACCTCTGAAGGAGAGAAAGAAAGAACGGCCACGTGTCATCATTCCTAAAACGCTGGAGCCTGCTATAGAGCCGATGAAACCAATATCACCTATGAAAACACTGAAATTCCCAGAGGGAGTGACAAAACCCATTTCCCCAATGAAGACCAGAGTTGTTAGTGACCTGAAGCCATCTTCACCAACATCTGAGACAAAGAAACCTATGTCCCCACTTAAACCCTTGAAATTCCCAGAGGGAATCTCAAAACCCATCTCACCTCTCCCTCCAAAGGCGATATTTAAACCAGTATCCTCTGTAGCCAAACCACCATCTCCTACACTAGATGAAGCTCCTAAACCAGTAACATCTGTTGACAAAGCAACAGCAACAGAACCCCCTAAAACCAAAGCTTCACAGACCCTCACTAAACTGGAATTTCCAGAAGGAGTATCAGTACCTGTGTCTCCAACTCCGGCTAAAGCAAAGTCACTGGCATCGAGGGTCAAGACAGATATGAAGACCGAGATGCAAAAGAGAGATCTCGCTGATGCAGATATGAAAAAATCAGAAACTTCCAAGACTGAAGTGTCCTCACCTTTGCTCACTGCACTCCAGTTCCCGGAAGGCATCTCAAAACCTCTTTCACCAGTACCACCAGGACCCAAACCAATAGAGAAGAAGGCATCCACTCCAGATGAGCCTCCAACTCCACCCCTTCCATCTACATTACCTCCTGAGTTGCCAAAAGCACCTGCAGAGGGAATAAAGCCAGTATTTATAACGACTACTGCACCTGAAACTCCTCCTATTCAGACTCTAACTTTCCCAGAAGGCGTTTCCGTGCCTATTTCTCCCATTCCTAAATCAGTGAAACCCACTACATCTTCACCTCTTACCAAGCCATCCTCACCTCTGCATAAGGTAACTTCCCCGCAACCAAAGGTATCATCAACCGCATCAACAACGCAAAAACCAGCATCGCCAAAGCTAACTAAGAAATCAGAATTTCCCAAATCAATCTTGTCAACAAAGCACCGTTCAGATTCAGTGAAGTCTCCAGACGCTACATCCAAGACAGTGGCAGAGAGTGACCAGGTAAGCAGTGACACCAGCACTCAGCCACCTGCATCAAAGCCTTCTCCCGAAGAGAAGCCTTTAACGACGGGAGAGAGGATCAGTAGAGCAGTAGCGTCAATAGGATTAACTCGAAGTTCTGAGGGACGAACGACCTCCAAGTTCTCTCGCAGTGACAGCCTCCGGTCGTCACAGAAACGCACAGAGAGTCAGGAGGGTGCACGACCTCAGCAAGACGACTCCCAAGCTAAAGACGGATCTGAGTCGCCTCACGCTGGAGCAGAGTCTCCTTCAAAGCGGCTTCGAAGGAGGAAGAAACGTTAGTGATGCTAACGTCTTAAGCAATTTCATGTTTAGAATTCCAGAAACATTTATCCCTGATAGCCTTTTATAGAATATTTTTCCTAATCTAGCTCAGTTTTCATTCGCGCATTTTTAGAAGCGGATTGTAAAAATATAAGATGAACAACTGGACTCCAATAATTCTACTTATCAAAGAAGATGGATCAATCCAGTAGAGATATCCTTCACTCTTGGCTCTACCTGAAGGGAGTAGGAGAAGACAGTTTTCTTCTTGATCACGTGACCACTTGTGACGGCTCCCTGACCTGCAACTGACATGTAACACTACATGATTTCGACGTTGCTGAAATGGTCTTGGTTGCGCGATTAACGTCACAGACAGGCCCGTGCACTGACTGGAAGGTAGAGATCCCTGACGTGAACGACCAGGGAAGTCGGATTCCTTTCTCACACGACAAAGGAGCTTTAGATCAATGCTTTGTTGTTTGCTGTGATATCAGATTTCTTTGTGTTAGAGTAGTTAAGTCAAAGATTATAAAAAATTAAGAAAAATAATTCAAAAAAAATATATGCACACACGTGGCAAGGATGAATGTAACACTGACCAAGTGCAGGATAAGACACGTGATGTAAATGCTCAGACTTGGATGATGAGTGTAATCCGCCCTCATTCTACCGCCGCGTAGAATGTTAGCTGTAATG
>BOPN01007160.1:40000-45000 GCA_017312705.2 Penaeus japonicus | reverse complement strand
CACATACTCTTTTAAAATATCAAAGCGTTCACTTGATGTTATGTCCCAGTGTTTTTCCTCCTTAATTTCCTTGAAGATCCATGGCTTGATTAATGCCCCTCTCCCTATCATAACACCTGTAATAAGAAAGCAATCATACACTGTTCTTAATATATCCAATCCAGTAGGACCATGTATGATGACAAGAACTAGGGTTTTTTACCTCTTGTTCCTTTGTCTTTTGTGTTTTGTTTTTCTTTTTTGAGGGGGGGGGAGGTGATTTTTATACCTGCTTCAAAAATATGATTCTCCAAATAAATTGCTGTAAATGCCTGTATCAAAAACATTATTCTATTGAGTTGAATACATACAGAAAGAAAAGTAGAAATCCAGCATTCTAAGAGTCTGAATATAAAAGGTTTAAATAAGCCCTTTTCTGGGATTTCCAATAAAAAATAATAATATTTTACAACCTAAAATTCTGTCTACATTTTCCATTTCATTTTTATCACTAAGGCTAAAATCTAATCATTTTCTAACATACCTGCATTGTAGAGATAATGAGGCAATATACTAGAGTGATTTATCTACAGCCATATGTCTTAAATAAAAATGGATTTTATGATAGTTTTTCATTAACACTTCTTCACATCAAAATTAATTGACCAAGAAACATAATAGGAATTAAATGCTAATATTCTCAACAGCAAATCAACATCTAGTTAGAGTTAACTAAATAATATGTAAAACATTGTCCATAACATGTTCCTTTTTTAATGCCTCACTTAACATCATTAGTATATTCTGGAAAAGACAAAATGCAAATAAATAAATAGTAGAAAAAATGAAAAAAAAAAAGCTAAACACAAAACTGGCATGTCTTACCAGCAACGTTTGAATTTTCCTTCTGGAATTTGTAGTCTTCATATGTGAAGATATCCCCGTTTCCGTACAATGGTATTGGATCTGCCACAGCCACACACTCCTTAATGTAATTCCAATCTGCTAGTTTCAGGTATCGTTGCTCTTTTGATCTTCCATGAAGCTGTCACAAGAATGCTCTTCATTAAATTTCTAAATGATTGGAAAAATTAAGAGGTGTAAAATATTCTCTCCAAAAATCTTCCAGGACAAATTATGAGTGAATATCCAATTACTATCCAGAAAACTTTTGTAAACATTATATTTCCATTTTCATATGTTGTATGTGATTAACAAGTGTAACATTACCGTAACCATAGAAACATCCCACAGCTTCGCCTTTTTGATGATACTGTGAGCCACTGACGTATCTCTGTAAACACCAGTTCTCATCTTCAGAGTGAGTGGCATGGACATTACTTTCGTCATGCCACGTACCATATGTTCTAGACAACCTTGTCTGCGCATCAAGGCACTGCCTCCACCCTGCAATTTTGATAAAGATTAATGAAATCTATATCTAGTTCAAAATGTATAATGAAAATTCTAAGAAAATACAGAGCAGTATCACATTGACTAGCACAAAGTTTCACATAACACAAGTATCAATAAAATAAAGCATTACCTGTTTATATACGAGGTCAATGGGACATCCCATATTAATATCAATGAAATCAACACAGGTCTCTCTATCAAGAAGTTCTGCACACTTAATCATGGCTTCGGCATTGCTCCCACACAGCTGCATATGAAGAGAAATTACATTTATTTTTTGTTCCAGAATATTATCCAACTTAATAATGGTGAGTGTGGTGTGTGTGTATGGGGGAGGGGGGGGGTCCAGAATATTATCCAACTTAATAATGGTATGTGTGCGTATTTGTGTGTGAGTGACTGAGTGTGTGTGCGTGTGTGTATGTGTGGGAGGGGGGGGGGGTATGTGTGGGGTGTGTGTGGAAAGTGTGTTTAAGAGAGTGTGAGTGTGAGTGTGTGTGAGTGTGTGTGGATGTGAGTGTGTGTGAATGTGAGTGTGTGAATGTGAGTGTGTGTGAATGTGAGTGTGTGTGAATGTGAGTGTGTGTGAATGTGAGTGTGTGAATGTGAGTGTGTGTGAATGTGAGTGTGTGTGAATGTGAGTGTGTGTGAGTGTGGGGAATGTGTGTTTAAGAGAGTGTGAGTATGAGTGTGAGTGTGAGTATGAGTATGAGTATGAGTATGAGTATGAGTATGAGTATGAGTATGAGTATGAGTATGAGTATGAGTATGAGTGTGAGTGTGAGTGTGAGTGTGAGTGTGAGTGTGAGTGTGAGTGTGTGTGAGTGTGAGTATGTGTGAATGTGAATGCGAGTGTGTGTGAATGTGAGTGTGTGTGAGTGTGTGTGAGTGTGTGTGAGTGTGTGTGAATGTGAGTGTGTGAGTGTGTATGAATGTGAGTGTGTGTGAGTGTGTGTGAGTGTGGGGTGTATGTGTGGGGTATGTGTGGGGTGTGTGTGGGGTGTGTGTGGAATATGTGTTTAAGAGAGTGTGATTATGAGTGTGATTATGAGTGTGATTATGAGTGTGAGTATGAGTATGAGTATGAGTATGAGTATGAGTATGAGTATGAGTATGAGTATGAGTATGAGTATGAGTATGAATGTGAGTGTGAGTGTGAGTGTGATGTGAATGTGTGTGAATGTGAGTGTGTGTGAGTGTGGGGTGTATGTGTGGGGTGTGTGTAGAATGTGTGTTTAAGAGAGTGTGAGTGTGAGTATGAGTGTGTGAATATGAGTGTGTGTGATTGTGATTGTGATTGTGAGTATGTGTGAGTGTGAGTGAGTGTGGGTGAGTGTGAGTGAGTGTGTGTGAGAGTGAGAGTGAGAGTGAGAGTGAGAGTGAGAGTGAGAGTGAGAGTGAGAGTGAGAGTGAGAGTGAGAGTGAGAGTGAGAGTGAGTGTGAGTGTGAGTGTGACTGCGTGATTGTGCATGACTGTGTGTGTGTGTCTGTTTTGTGTGTTTGTGTCTGAGTGTGAGTGTGTGTAACTGAGTATGTAAGTGTGACTGTTTGAGTTTGAGAATATGTGAGTGAGTGTATGTGAGATTGTGAGGTGTGTGCTTGTGCATATGCAAATGCACCTATAAAATTAAAATAGGGTAAACTTTTACATTTCAAAACAACTAAAAACTTTGATAGCTTATTGTACAAGTTTACTCCAAATTGTCAATCTAATTTCAACATGAATATTACTTATAAACCACTAGTTTTCCTTCAAATTAAGCTCCCTAATCTCACCTGAATTCCAAAAACATCTTCAGATTCATGTCGCTTCACAAGAGCCCACTCGCTTGCTGAACCTTGCAACAGATTTACTGACAGTGCCATTTCGCCACAGGTAATGTCTGCACCTAAGCGCTTGCAAATGCGACGGAAAGGCAGATTCCCTAAAGTAGTGAGTGGTGCTAAATAAAGCTTGTCTCGCCAATCAATCTGTATGACGAGAAAATAATTTATAATAGTTAATAAAATGTTAAAGAGTATCATGTGTATCAACAAGCAACATCAAATTTTACACGGTAAATATTCAAAACTGAAGGCCCAAATGGAATTTTGGAATTGAATGAAGAAAAATGAACTTACTTTATATATATAGTAATATATAGTAATCATACTGTATAATTTATCATATAAATTAAAATATTCCAAACAAACACAAGCTTCTCATTATAAAATTCCTAAAAAATAAAACCTCAATAGTCACCGTTATTATGTTCTTTGACATGAAATGTCTGAGAAAATGTACCTCTTATATATAAATTACATAAAATATATATGCATCAAGTACTAACAAGTGGAGTGAATGACAGATGAAAGAGTTATAGGGTGAAAGGAGTAACAGTTTGCCAAGCTCCACTTCATTCCTTACAGCATTTGGTAATTCCTGTGTTGCTGGAGGGCTAACTCATTACAGACAGGCATCACAGTATACGTGATGCACAAGTTTTTGGCCTGGCTACAGACATCATGATGTATATGACGATATTCATCATGCCATATTTGACATTAGGGGAAAGTCGATCACTGTTTGTTTTTTTATTCCACTATGAGTAATAACTCTATTTAGTGAGTAATGATGAAAATTTAAATCTTAATTAATAATATGGTCATAATAATAAGCAATATGGGTTTAATCTAAAATCCAAAACATAGATGGCAATTTCTCCTAGCACTAGCAGGAAAGAAAGCCTTGGATGGCACTCATTCTCTAGCAAGCACTATCTTCAGAGAGCGATGGCACACAGCAAGAAGCCAACCTCTTGCTCCAAAGTACTAGCAACGAAGGATATGCAGGCAGAATATGAAGAAAAAGGTGCCTTAACCCCTTCAACACGAGGACCCGTATACTGCTTCCTCGCAGCGCTCGCGTCAAACCCGAGGACGCGCATACTGCGTCACGGCTGAATTCTGGTGGAATTGAGTTTTCTTTCTTCCGGATACTGTACGTGATCTTTCAGAATAGAGGTCGGATATGATACGATATATTACTTGATTTTCATTATCATTATATAAGAGTGGGATTCGCTTATACCAGGGGAGGCATTGATGGGCCCTGTTAGCAATTATTTTATTATTCATTTATGGAACATTATGTAAAAATATAAAACTTATTATGATTAGTTTACCATACTACTTCAACCTTTTTCTTTTGTCATCTGAGTGAGGCCTCCCACCAAGGTCATTCTTTCCATCTTCCTCCCAACCCATGTAAATAACTTGTCACATGCATATGGGGGAAGAGGTTAACTATGCATATTTTGATATATAACACATATTGATTATGTTGAGGTTTTGGCTTTAAGCTTGTAGAGGTTTTGGCTTAAAACTTGTCATATTCAGTAGCGACGTTTAAAATTTGGTGCGCGCCGGCAGCTCGGATACGGCATGAGGGGCGTTTTCTACTGCCCGTAGTGAAGGGGTTAAACCATGCCCAATGTCTACAATGTGCCTTTATGCTAGTATGGTTGTCTTGTGCTGTGGCACTCACAGTCATAGGCACAGGTTTCCTTCCTCTTCCCATTTCTTCATGTTATCTTCATTGTGGATGGTTATTTTTTTCACATTTG
>BOPN01007160.1:27500-32500 GCA_017312705.2 Penaeus japonicus | reverse complement strand
GTGGCATTCTGTTCCTTTGTCTTCAGCTTTGTTGCTCAAGAAGGTGGTTATATCATGGGAAAAGACGCAGTTGGGGTAAGTGCACTTTGTCTTCGGGTCCTCACCTATGCGCATACACCACAGCTGACGGCACAACTTGCTGCTCCTGGGAACCTTGACTAGTTTTGGCCGTTTCTTGTTTCTGCCTGGAGTAATTATGGGGGTAATTTGGGTATTGTCATTTTCAAAGAAAATTAATTGCCACTTGTTTTCAGGATGATTGCTTTAAGATAGTCATGAACTGGTGGTTTGAATATTGAAAATTATATAAAAAATATGCACTATTTCTTTATAATGAATAAATTGACAAAGAGAGAAGAAGAAGTATACTTTCTTGTGACTTGTTTTCAGACTGACTTTAAAACTGTCATTAACTAAAGGTTCAGTGATGGCAAATTATATCAGAAATATGTAATGATTCTTGATAATTTCTGACACAGAAAGGGAAGAAAAATAATGAAAATGAATAATATTTACCACAAAGGCAGAAACATTATGGACCAGATCAGCACTGAAATCAGACAAATGTGCAGAAAAAAAGCCGAGTATCCTACATAATAAATGAGATTCAGGTTATTCTCATGATTTTTTAAATAGAAAATCAAAATCTTCAGACATCATAAGTGAAAACGTATGTGTGTGTGTGTGTGTGTGTGTGTGTGTGTGTGTGTGTGTGTGTGTGTGTGTGTGTGTGTGTGTGTGTGTGTGTGTGTGTGTGTGTGTGTGTGTGTGTGTGTGTGTGTGTGTGTGTATGTGTGTGTGTATGTGTGTGTATGTGTGTGTGTGTATGTATGTGTGTGTGTATGTGTGTGTGTATGTGTGTGTGTATGTGTGTGTGTATGTGTCTGTGTGTGTGTGTGTGTGTGTGTGTATGTGTGTGTGTGTGTGTGTGTGTGTGTGTGTGTGTGTGTGTGTGTGTGTGTGTGTGTGTGTGTGTGTGTGTGTGAGTGTGTGTGTATGCACACTTGCCCTCCAGTATAAATTTATTGAGATACAGTATAATGATGCCTAAATTAAATGAGAAACTTTGTTAATTTCCTAAACCATTGCAAAAATTCTACAGATAATGCATTTATCAATCAAAATCATAAGCTTCTCATTCCCTAAATTCTGATAACTCATTAACCCCATGACGACGGTGCATTACACCCGTGTGACACAGCTAAATTCCCGATGCCAGGGCATCATGCCAGTGTGACGTTTCCAATGCAATATTGCAATGGCCCGGCATAGGAGTTTTCATGTAGCACGTGCCCTGTCTTCATGCATATTATTCCAAATGATAAAAATATTTTCTAAGGTTGATCCCTGTCATGATTGCTTTGTAGGACTTTTTATACCATAGTGAAGGATTATTTGACGATCTAATCAAGTTCATAACTGTGACAGCTTGGCCACATTGGAATTGTTGTATTGAGCTGACAATGCTGATATTGTTGCTTTAGTATGCAAGATTATTAACTTCCATTTGTGTAACATACATCAAATACTATTTCTAAATTAATAAATGGTGTAATTTTGAGACAAGAGAGTTAAATATATAATGGTTTTGCAGAACTTAGTACTAGATCACTTAACCCAATCACACAGATGACATAATATGACTTAGTTCTGCCATATATATACATATTGTACATAGTTACATTTGTATATACACATTGAAATTGCACTTGAATATATACATTTTACTTAACTTTGTCAAAGATTTTAATCAAAAAACTCTTTTTGTCACCCCTTAGAATAAGGTGATTGAAAATTTTTCTCACAGGTTTGCATCTTGAGAAATCTCTCAGTGGGAAGGTGAATAGGTTAAGGGTCTCAAGACAGAAAAATGTCAAAAATAAAAAGCTAAAATAATCTTAAAATACTTACATTAATCTTATTAATCTTACACAAGTCAAATAAATGGAGTTGGGGAATTATTCACTCTCTGTTAAACTATATAAAGACTTACCTGTAACTTTTTGCTTCTTGTTGGGAGGTTCAGTTGTCGAATCAGTTTCCTCAGAGACAGTTGCATTTTCTTCCTTTTTCTCTACCAAAGCTTCTTTGGGCAGGATAAACCTAAGCACAAAATTCATCATTATAAGCATTATTTTAGCACCACAGACAAAAAAAAAAATATGAAAAGAGACACAGTAAAAAGATTCAAATGTAAGAAAAGATCACTTTTGGATAGAAATGGATAATATTGTACATAATGTTTTGGAGTTAAGTAAAATCTTCCAATTTTCAGTAAGACTCTTAATGTCATCATAGAAAGTGTCTGTGACTGGCATTTTTCACAGGGTCAGATCACATTCAAAATGTATTTTTCCCTTGTTGAAATTAAGTTATTTACTGCAGATGTGTAACTAGGGTATCATAAAAAATGCCAATCAGTGTTTCTTTACTTATATATCATATCAAACCAAATGTCTAGAAAATAACAGAAAACAAACACAACTTAAGATGCCCAGCCCAGGCTGAACATTTTATGAAGGATTAAGACCACACTTGGTGCAAATATATCATATGTGATAGGCTGGTACACAGTCTGAAAATATATTTGAATGTGTAGAGAAGTACCTTGATGAGCAAAAATTAAGGAAAATACCATTAAATCCTAAAATCCTGGAATAAACCTTACACAAAACAGAAATATTCCATAACAGAAAAGATATTGAACGAACACCTTCAGCATCTGCTAATCAACATTATACTGTATCTAGTTACCAAAGATAGTGTTGACTGACTAATAAGAAAAGTACATAAAAAACTGCTTGTTATATAAACTTCATTTTGATGATATATAAACCCTGTCGTTATTTATATTTTGTTATCACCGTTATTTCAATTACGGGTAATGTTATCTGGATATGATTTAAAACTTTTTTATCATAAATTTGAAAACTTGTGTATTAAACAGGCTTTAAATGTTAATATACTTAGTTTTGGCACTATCATCTATAATAGAAACAAAGGAATCACAATATATGTGAGCTAGCTTCTCTAAAATGCAACAAGAATTCATAGTAACTGATCTGAGTTTAACATGGTTTATAATGTACTTTAGTGTTTATCATCTATATATATATACCAATTTGGGTGGGTTTTATGCCATGGACCTTACATAAAGATAATATTAACCACATGCAAATGTAAGTGTGCAAATGAAATTTTCAGATGAAAATATTTTGGCTTGGTGTTTATGTCCTCAGCAACTAATACAGGTCATTGACATGTTGGAGAATGAAATAGGAGTGCTATAATTAGGAGTATCTAGTCATTTTCAGATTAAAGTTGCAAAAGTGATGCAACATTGTTTGTCCTCCTTGCTACCAGTGAGTTTCCTTACAAATACAAGCTTCAAGACGCATGGCACTGAGCACAACACATGGATTCCATCTTGTGGTTTGCAATTTGCAACGGATAAGTTATAAGTCGAAAGGGTTTTGGGATTCTCTTCTTTCTTCTTTTAGAGGGTTTTTAGACTAAGGGTTTTGGGATTTGCTGATCCATCGATTTCGTGTTTACTGTTGACTTAGTATGTGATAATTGATAGAAACGGAAAATTGAACAAAATTATTACTCACTCTGGTTTTATACGAGCTTCACCATCATTTATATCAATGCAACTCATTTTGCACGATATATTTAAATTTCCAGTCCACAACACGAAGCGCCGCACGAGGTTTCTGTTGTGCGGTGTTGTTTTGATAACGACGAGCTTATTTTATTTTGATGCTTTTTTTTTTACCAATGCTTTCCTATTTCATTTAATCTTTTTAAATATTGATAATATCTTCTCTTTTCATTTCCACTATATCATTACATTCATTATTTCTATTTTTATCTAATCTAATGCTTTATATATATATATATATATATATATATATATGGCCTTATCTGCAGCGGCAATTTCTTGAAATCATTTCACTTCATGGGCACTGCCGGACGTACGACGGCGAAAGTATCGTACCGCTTGAACAAAACCAGCCGTCACGCTCACAGAGCGACCCGTGCCTCTGTGGCGCGCCTTTGAAAAACATTTTTTTTACAGTTATTTGCTTCTTCTTCTGATGAAAAACACTTTTAAGTTCATAAAATACATTTCTTCTTTGCTTTAGTAATTCATATCGGAATGTGATTCTGAATATGTTAACAACATGTTACTTTAAGCATGAAAAAAGTTTATTTCTTCAAAAAACTAGTTGTGCAGAGTAGCAGCCAGTAAATAGATCTTATTTGTGTAAATATAGAATTCATTCCATGACACATCAATCAAAGCAAAATTCATTCTAGGCTTATTCACCTAGGTATGCTATACTTTTCATGATATTTTCATTGCAACAAAAGTTATCCTCGCATATTGTGCTTGTATTATAGAAGTCTTGTTTAAAATGGATATCGCACAACACACAAAATTATTATTATTTGCAAACATTATAGGTTATCACAGTAAATAATACTAAACTCAGGTATTTTATTGTTTTACATGAGTTACCGACTTGATTTACTTCAGTTTTCTCTGAAGAGAGCCTTTGCTGCCCATCAAATCTAAACAAATTCGAACGCCTTACTCTGATTGTGACTATATACTTCAATAGCCTTTGATTACCAGTCTGCCCTGAGAATGAACATAAAAATACACCCAATAGACTTTTTGTTGTTGTTTAAATGTTTTTCATGTCAAACACTTAGTAAATTCAGTTTCTTACGAGTTAAAAAGTAAATGTAATCCAAGCCAAAGGATTCAAACAATTATTTATCACCCATTTATCAAGCTACATATGGTGGTATTTGTTTTATATTTTCACGCATGAACTGGAGTCTCGAAATATGCAGTATATTATACATCATAATCTTACTTCAATGTTACATAAATTTTGTTGTAAACCATCATTGAGATACTCTTTAAACGATTAAATGAGACGACATAAAATAAAAATCAGGAAATATTTGGCATTTTCGCCATTCGG
>BOPN01007160.1:17500-20000 GCA_017312705.2 Penaeus japonicus | reverse complement strand
TACTCCCCAAAAATGAATCAATTGAAAATACAGATCAATGATAGGATATTCATTCAAAACGCAAAGATGACATCCCTAATTTCTTTGATAGCACAAGATTATTGACAGTTCCGATCAGAAGCAACCAAATCCCCCCCAGATGTCATATAATTGTAAGGTAGTCGAAGAACTACCAGAACTAAGAATTAAAGTAATGTTGGCAGCAGTGACGTTCTTCGAGATCCCGCTCAGCCCGGGAGTGTTGGCACCCCTGGCCGAGAGGAAACATGTCTGCCGCTGTAGTAAACAACGTTGGGGTGAAGCCCGAGGAAAAACACCAAAATGAGGAGGAAAATCCAGAGGACGTGGTTGATATAGTTGACGGAACGGCGCCCGAGGAAGCCAAGAAGAAGAAGAAAAAGAAAAACAAGAAGAAGGCCGGTGAGGAGAGGGTTATTTTAATGGGGTAGATTTTGCTGGAAGTTCGAGCATGGGAACCGGTGTGGAAATGATGGTTTTTGTTTTTATTTGGTAGTTATTGTCCTCTTTTATTTGTTCTTATTTCTTATTTACATGCTGCAGTTAGTATCAATGTTCTGTAGTTCTCTGGCTATTTTCAGTAATTTTTACAAAGCATTTTTCATTAGAATATGATCGCATGCTCTTTACATCTCGGGAAGTTATTTAAATCTTCGTAGTAACATATGATGTATAGTAATTAATACTGCTGTATCTCCATGCTACTAACACTGTCCTTTTTATTGTATAACATGTTGAAATAACTGCAGGGCATCCATTTTTAAAATACCTTTATTTACATTATGCAATTGCAAGTCTGATTGGTTCGTTGGTACATATTCCCGGAAGTCTTGCATACTAATACCCCAAACCTATTAGTTCCACATGGCAGTAATGTTGGCTGCTAAGGAGATATGGAAAATGGGTTATTTTAAAAAGTACATTCAGTATGATTGCATATGGGAGTCATGGTAGTGATATACCCTATGGAAGAGAAGGGTTGTGCCAGACTGTGAAAGATCAAGAGAATGCTGAGAAGACTGCAAAGTTTGTTATTTAGAACCTAAAGAAAAGTATTTATTGCATTTCCCCTGTTGTAGCACAGAGTCATTTCCAGTCTCAGGCTAGCCAGTTGCGTTGGTGGTGAACAGCATCCCAGTGCTGTGTATAGGAGGATAGAACCAAGCCCTTCTTCTTGATTGACCATGAAATCTCATGAGGTTTAGTGAGATTATTGCTATATACCTTTTGTTATATGAATGGTGTTAAAGTTAGTATGGAAAGTACATCACTTTTTGCTGAGATTTTGGGTGTGCACAAAAATGACTGAAGTTTGCCATGTACAGTGGTTAACCAAAATGCTTGAATTAGTTAGAACTAAAATTTGCTTTACAATTCTTCATGTCTACTAGACATGCCCTTCTTTAATATTGATTAGATATATCATCCAGGTGGGCAATGAGTAACTGAAAAAAAATCTGGAGTACCATTGTAATACTTTTTATACTGGATAATCATAATTTGGGAGCATTTCTTGTTTTCATCATTGCCCTGAAAAAAATGCTTGATTTAAAGAAAGGAAAGAAAGAAGGAAGAGGCAGAAAAATTATTACTTTTAACTTTAGTAATAGTGTTACATTTGGGGAGGAGACAGGGACATTGCACCATCTTCTGTTTATATGATTGATATATATATATATATATATATATATATATATATATATATATATATATAAAATTATACATATAATTATACATATTCACAAACATGCATACATATATATAAATACACATCTATCTGTCTATCTATATATACATACATATATGTATACATATCAGTTTGTAAATAATAATGATAAATAATTAAAATAAAAGACAGTTCACATTTAGAAACATTCCCACCAACAGTGGTTTAATAATGTAGCAATAGTTGAGGAGTAGATTATATCAGATCATTGTCTTTTTACCATTACCTTCTATGTATAAACATGTAGAAATTTAATCAAGGTAGTTAATTTACTGTATTATAATTTTTAAAAATGCATATGATCTGTTACAAGATGAGATATGATCTTTACATAATCTTTTTCAAACTGAAATGTCTTTTATACCTTTTAATGCAGCTGGAGGTGCAGGATCAGTAAATGTCCCTGACGGGGCGGAGGACTTGACCGAAAAGATGGAGAGCGCAACCCTGAAAGATGCCAAGGTGATATCTGGAGCCTAGGCAAGAGGGCTAAAGATTGTGTTGAATTCATTGCTTGTACAAGTTCAGTAAATATGTATACGAGCTGACTATTAAATTTTTTATTTTTTATATATTTCAAGCTAATACCTCTGATTTTTTTATTTTCCTTATTGTGATGAATAGATTTTGTCGCATAAAGTTATATAACCTATTGCTTAATTTTGTAAACATTCCTGAATAAAAATGCCTTTTGTAGTATTACCTATCATTTGGCAGGTAATATATAATTAGTAGTGTAAATAACTTTGTGTTCAA
>BOPN01007160.1:0-2500 GCA_017312705.2 Penaeus japonicus | reverse complement strand
ATGTGGCAAAATCTAGGTAGCAAAATGTATTTTTTGAATATTTTGAATGTAGAAGTATAAAAACAAAAACATTCAATTTTATTTTAACCTAAATGGTAAAAGATATGTCTCAGTATTGCCAATTTTGAAACATGAAACTTACTTATACTAAAAGGCAAAATTTTTATAGATTCTTCCTAATAAATTTGAATACACAAGACATTGTTCCCTCCCTCCCTCCATTTTTCATTTGTCAATTATCATTTTACCTAAGTGTCCCAAGTGTTGATAAGGCCGAAGTTTAATAAAAGCTTGGAAACAAGGTTATATAATCTTGTATATAGGTTTCCTTTTTACTGATGTGATATCAGTATCTTTAGTAATAATGGTATTGGCTCATTGTTGTAGTATTGGAATTGATAAAAATGTTGGTATCTGTACATTTCTATATGTTTGTATGTAAAAGCCTATGTGAAAGTTCTATAAGTATTTGTACCATGCATTGTGAATCCTCTCTTGACTATTTCTTCATCTTGTTTCAGGCTGGCCAAGTCCAAACACTTGCTGAATGTAATTAACCAGAATTTCGGCACTCTGGCTTTCTGCCGCCGCTGGCTGGATCGCCTTGGAGAAAGCAAGTACCTGATGGCTCTCAAGGACCTCTGTGAGAAGGTAAGGATATCCTTTGGTATGCTGTGTTATGTGAGGATATGTACTATATGAATGTTACTCTTCTAGTATGTTTAGATTCATTATATTTCCATATTTTTTGCCTATTCTGATTTTTTTTCTTCCCATTTGTAGTTGATTTTCAAGTAAAGATTAGGATTTGTTGTAGGTTCTACCACCATTAATTTGTTCTTTCTTTACATTTGCAGGGGATAATTGACCCATACCCTCCACTCTGTGATGTGAAGGGCTGTTATACAGCTCAGTTTGAGCATACGATAGTCCTTCGGCCCACCTGCAAAGAGGTTGTAACTCGCGGAGATGACTACTAATTCTCATCTGAAAAGGTTGTTCCCCCACACTTAACTGGAGATTGAATTTCATTTCCTCATTCTCTGTCTGAGGTAAAGGCAGTTTTGAAAGGGACTAATGTGTTTTGCAGATTTATAGTCCATCCTCTGAATTGTGATGTCAAAATCACATTTCCCCCCTACCACTTTGCTATGATCAGTGGTTCCTTGAGTTTAACAATATTTTTTTTCTGCTTTTGTATATGCAAGTACCTATTTTGTGTTACAAAAAGGGCATAGTGCCCAAAACAGAGATGCAATAGACTCACCTATGTAAGATTGCCTTTGTCATGGATGAATACCATTATTATATGAGGGTTATTTGGGTAAAGATGTAACCAAAAGAAAGGAGTGTGGGTGATTTTGGTATGTGTCTCAATCAGTTGTTTATTAGTAAAACATTCAGAACTGCACTGTTAATATAGCCACTAAAGGCTTGCAAGTCAAGAAGTTGTAGAACTATGTAACAATGACTATTAACCTAAATGCTGGGGAAGATAGAGTATGAGAATTGAATTAGGTATTAGTGCAATGCGAAAGAGAGATGTAATAACTGCACAACACTTGTTTGTATTGCAACGGCTTGCTGTTCACACCTAACTGAGCTGCTAGTCTTGTTATGTTACTCTTCTGACTTATTGGAAAATATGATACATCTACTGTTGCATTTTCTATCCTATAATTTTCCAACAGTATATTTTCTCCTTTGTATTGGGGCACAAGAAGTCATTTTTATTCAGATGTTTACAGTGATACAATAAATAAAAAGGAAAAGCTTACAGTGTATGAGTTTGAGTTTCTCTTCCCTGAAAATTATGATAAATATTTTAAGATTGGATGTGTTTTCTAAAGAGAAAAGAAACAATTGGAAGACAGAGAGGAAGATAAATGGGAAAGGAGATAGTTGAAAATGAAAATGAAAAATAAGCTAGCTATTTACATAAAACCGCAAATGCTACAATTATTATGAAAAAGGGAAACCATCAAGGAATTGATAATACCAAATGATAAAAAGAACAATGACAAACAAAAAATTGTATGAGGAAAGGGAAAAAGGAACAAGAGAAGGGTAAATAAAGTTGGGGAAAGGGGCAACAAACAGAACGAATGTGATGTAAAAGAGAAAAATACCAATGAAAATTAAAAAAGCACATTTGATCTAAGTATAAAGTTCAATGTGTGCTTAAAATGTTATATGTATTTATGTATAAGTGTGTAGGTATGCTCCTTTAGTGTATGTTGTGTGTTCATGATAGGTTTGTTTAGATCACTACAAATAACATGATAGAGCAGGAAAACTAGCGATAGATAGTATACAGCTCCTCAGTAATATAAGATGATTACAGTGTATCTCTTAAGATTTGGGACGGCCCAGGCCCAGCGGCGGTCAAACCAAGAGTCACACAGATGACACTTGGCTTGACCCTTGAGGGAGACTGGAGAGAGGAGGGAGTGATGTATATGTATAAGTGTATGTGCTATATAATATAATATAGTATATA
>BOPN01007159.1:57500-63894 GCA_017312705.2 Penaeus japonicus | reverse complement strand
ATTCTCGCGTTTGTGAGAGAACACACACGCACGCACGCACACACACACATACATATATATATATATATATATATATATGTGTGTGTGTGTGTGTGTGTGTGTGTGTGTGTGTGTATATGTGTGTGTGTGTGTGTGTGTGTGTGTGTGTGTGTGTGTGTGTGTGCGTGTGTGTGTGTGTGTGTACGTGTGTATGGGTGTGCGGTGATGGGTGGTGCTTCCACTGACATATTTTCAATAGAGTTCTAGAACAGAGTATATACATCAGAAAAAGCTGAGAAATTTAGTATAGCTGTACTCCGTGCATATTATAGTAAATGTGTTGGTTGTATATTAAATGAGGGTGTATATTCAGTTGGGCTCTTAAGCGTAATACATATCTGCCAAAAATATATATTTAAGTGTGTCTGTACTTTATGTATGTATGTGTGTGCGTGTGTATGTATGTGTGTGTGTGTGTGTGTGTGTGTGTGTGTGTGTGTGTGTGTGTGTGTGTGTGTGTGTGTGTGTGTGGACATGAATATGCGTACACGTGTGCATGAGAATGTATATAAGCCTTCAAAGCGGATATTTTGTATCACTTTTAAAACGCAAATGTACGAAGCTAAACGATATATTTCGACTCTTCTAATAATTCCATCAGTACATAAAACCCATGAACTTCATTACAAACGCGAACTTCATTACATACATAAACTCCATTACATATAAAATCATCCTTACTGAAACACAACAACATGAGAGAGTCAGAAAGATCATTCAAGGACACAACTATATCCGCATTGAACGTATGAACGAGAGAAAAAAAACCAACATACGTTTTTGGCAGAGTGAAAGAAGGGCTGGCTGGCTGGCTGGTGCCTTGGTTCCTATTAGTGATTTACGTTGTGTGAACATAGGTATTTCTTGATGGTTTGGAAAGGGTGTAAATATTTTGAGAGTGGGGTATATAATGTTAAGGAAATGGGAGAGAGAGAGGGGGGGGAGGGAGGGAGGGAGGAGGAGGGAGGGGAGGGAGGGAGAGGGAGAGGGAGAGAGAAAGAGAGAGAGAGATATGGATGGAGGGAGAGTGTGTGTGTGAAAGAGAGAGAGAGAGGGAGGGAGGAAGAGTGTGTGAGAGAGAGAGAGGAGAGAGAGAGAGAGATTCAACACATTATATACATTTGCGTGGTTCTTCAAATTTCTTGAAGAAGAATCAACCCTTCTGCCCCCCCCCCCCCTCCAAAAATAATGTTTGAGTTTTCCGCCGTCGAAAAAAATGATAAATGAGAGCCATTTTATCACGCGCCACACTTTTGTTTATCACCAACTCGCCTAGCATTATGAGTCCAAGAGTGATATAGCTTTTATTATTTTTCTGCAAAACCCGTTCGCTCACGGGTTATCAACTTGCTCTTGTCATGCAGTCGACCGCACAAAACCTCTAAGATATTAATACCAAACAAAGAGCAACAACAGCAGCAGCAGCAAAAAAAGAAGGCTCATATACAGGTACACAGAAGCGTACACTGAGGTCACACTTCAAAGGCTTCCTGTGATATTCTGGGTAAATTCCATGGCCACAGAGGAGCCATTTTTGTTTTTTTCTTAACCTCTTTCGGTAACAATCAATTTGACAAACAGCATTGTGTTCAGTGGGGATGAATTCTAACTTAACCCCGCAATACTTTCTGTTGGGGAAAAAAATGCATTAACACTCGAATATTTTCCTGTTATTGTGGGGGGGGGGGGGGGTAAAGACACCTTCCCAATAACAAAAGAAGGTGGAGAAGCGCAAGGTAAATTCGTTGCCCTTTTTCTTATTATAAAACCGCACTACTTGACACTTGCTCTTTCCCGCTTGGGCTGTAAAAAAACCCACATGTTTTTATTCGTTTTCTTTAATGATTATATCTCAAAAGTTAGACCTGAGTATAGGAGAGACGTAGGTTAGCGAGTGAGATGACTAGGCAAAGTGGATGACCTGAGAAAAGAGAGGGCGGAGTTAATTCCCAAAGACATTTTATGAGTATATACTCTTTGTTAACAACATGAAGGAACTGTGGAATAAACACCTGGAGAATGGAACCGAGGAATAAACAGAGAGAACATGAACCGGGGGAAAGCAGAACGACGGTTGCTCAAACTTTCTACCTGGTTATTGCTTGTTTCCTGAACCATCGCTGTGTTCTTGTCATGCGATGTGCTTTCTTTCCTTCTCTGCCTTTCTTTATTTCTTTCTTTCTTTCTCTCTCCCTCTCTCTCTCTCTCTCTCTCTCTCTCTCTCTCTCTCTCTCTCTCTCTCTCTCTCTCTCTCTCTCTCTCTCTCTCTCTCTCTCTCTCTCTCTCTCTCTCTCTCTCTCTCTCTCTCTCTCTCTCTCTCTTTCTCTCTCTCTGTATTACTAGTTTATTTTCATCATTCTTGCTCTCTTTTTCCTGCACACACACATACACACACACACACACACACACACACACACACACACACACACACACACACACACACACACACACACACACACACACACACACACACACACACACACACACACACACACACACACACACACACACACACACACACCTTCAGAGACTCATTGATGAGCTTTCACTCAAACTGCCACGGCGCTTCTTACATGTCCGTTACAAACCTGAGTCATTTGAACCGCAAAAGAGCTCGAAGCGCCAGGTGACAATCCCACTGTCTTAAATATTTACCTCATGTTCGATTTTCATGTCTTTGTGTGGGATTTGTGCCGTTATAGGATATGATAGGCAAGGGTATTTATTTAAACGAGTTTACCCGTAAGAAAGAGAGCATGGGAATCGCACCAGTGAAAAGAAAACGAGGGTATTTTTTTTCCCTGAAACGTTTCTTTACTTTCTTTTACTTTGTCAGTCTATGTAACTGCTTTTATTATCTTATCAATTCATGATATAGACATGTCTATCTCTTCCCCATTTCATCTTTCTACCTTTTCCCCACAATATCCTTCCGCAGAGCCACATTTCCAATCTGTAAATACGTTTTGCGGCACTCGGAAATTCCAAGCATTTCTCAATGGATGATGTCCAGCTCAAAAAAAAAAAAAAAAAATCCGTTATTTTACAATGGTGACGCAATAACATTCGATTTTTCTCAGAGCAGCTCGGCGCAGGAACAAGGTTTGAGTCATGGGTTTAGGAAAAAGGAAGAGAAAGATTACTCCATGGCGTGAGGTTAAAGAGTGTTTCAGTGGTAAAAGGTTTGGGGTAAGTTTAAGGTGTGTCTGTCTGTCTCACTCTGGGCTAGTGTGTAAGGTGAGTCAGACACGAAGCGAGGTTGGGCGTGAGTCGCTAGTGTATGTTTGAGGGAGAGGGAGAGGGAGTGGGAGAAGGAGAAGGAGGGGGAAAGAGGGAGAGGGAGGAGGGGGAAAGAGAGAGAGAGAGAGAGGGGAGGGAGAGGGAGTGGGAGAGGGAGAGGGAGAGGGAGAAGGAGAGGGAGAGGGAGAAGGAGGGGGAAAGAGAGAGAGGGAGAGGGAGAGGGAGAGGAGGGGTAGGACGAGGGTGCTGTGGGTAAGGTGAGATAGGGTGTGTGCGAGAAGGGCTAGGATGAGTCATGGAAGCTGATTCAGGTTTGGTGAGTCAGACGGAGAGGGAGATAATGGGAATCGGAGTGGACTTGCTTGCGTCGACGGAGGTAACTGACCAGTCATGTATTACGGAGAAAAAATGTGCTTATCTGTTGATCTTTCTTTTACAATGTTCTTATCTATATGCTTGTACAGATACATATTCACGCATGCATAATAGAACACATGTTTGTACGCACGTATGTACATACAAGCATACTCATTCTCGCGTTTGTGAGAGAACACACACGCACGCACGCACACACACACATACATATATATATGTATATATATATATATGTGTGTGTGTGTGTGTGTGTGTGTGTGTGATATATGTCTATATATATATATATATATATATATATATATATATATATATATATATATATATATATATATATACACACACACACACACACACACACACACACACACACACACACACACACACACACACACACACAAACACAAACAAACACGCGCGCATATATATGTGTATAAATATACGCATATAAATATATTTGGACATATATGTATAAATACAAATATATATATATATGTATATATATATATATATATTTATATATATGTGTGTGTGTATGTATATATATTTATATATATGTACAGATATGTATATGTATATATATTTATAAATATAATTATATATATACAACATTTTCTATACACATATATAACTGCGTGTGTGTGTGCGTGTGTGCGTGCAGATTCACACACAAGGTAAGGCGAGGTCAAGCCTTGGGGGGTCTTAGTCGTAGCCAGCAATAAAAATAAAAATCCATAAATCGATTGAGAAATGACAGACAGAGACAGACAGAGAGAGAGAGAAGAGAAAATAAAAAATATGGACGCACAACGAGAGAGAAAAAAAGTGACAAGAAAACGAAGACATATAAAAGAAAAGAAGAACCGAGATAGATAAGAGAAAACAAAACAAATATCCAGAGAAGTGCACTTGTGTTGCTGTGCTTTTCTGGCACCACACTCCCCTCCCCCCCCTCCCCCCCCCCATGCGTGTGCCGCCAAATCAACACTACCCCTCCCCCCCCTTCATCGCCCCCCTCCCCTCCCCCCCCCCATGCAATGCCACACCTGGCAGCCTCAGCGTGCAGAGTGTGTCCCAACTGTGCCCCCATCTCACACTTGTTTCTTCGACAGGGAGCGAGAGGAAAATAAAATAAAACGCACCGAGGAATCATCTGCCATAAATCAGCTGGCGCCAGACTCAACTCCACTGGAACTGTCATGGATTTAATCTGAATCACTGATTTGGAAGGTGAAAATATATATATATATATATACCAGCGATCCGGGAATCCGAAGTCGAGGACTAGCGCAACGATCCGAACAGTGACACGTGCGATGGATCTGAAGGAGTGAGAGACGTCGAAATAAAACAAATATATATTTATAAGACCGATTTTTTTTTTTATTTGTGCGTGTGTATGTACGTACGTGTGTGTGTGTGCAGACACTCAACTTCGCATTTACGCTTCTTCCATGATCCTATAAAGAAGAAAGACTCGAAAGAGAGCAGAGATCTGACTGACACTATTTCTCGCCGGGCGCTTGACAATTACACACATTAACCTCCACCAATCAACCAATTAACCGAAACAACTCGTCGCGAATCGTCAAATCGATCGACAAACAGCAATACCAGCGCTCGGTGGACGGACGGCGCCACTGCATTGCGAGTGAGTGAAGGAAAAGAAAGAAAGAAAGAAAGAAAAAAAGGAAAAATTCAGAACTTCGAAAAACAAACGGATCCGCAACTAAAACTATATAGAAAAAGGAGAAAGAGAGTGAAAGAAGAAGAAGAAGAGAAGAAAGAAAAGAAAAAAGGAAAATCCAGAACCCATCCGCAACCAAAACTATATAGAAAAAAAAAGAGAAAGAGAGTGAGAGAAGAAGAAGAAGAGAAGAGAAGAAGAAAACAGAAAAAATATATATATAAACAAGAAAGAAGAGAGATTTATTCTTCGACGTGACTTGAAGCTGTGCCCAACAGGTGACGCGTGCAGACTGCAGAGAGTGTGTGTGTGTCTGTGACGCCGCCCCCCCCCTCCTCGCCCCCCCTCGTGTGCAGTCATGGCGACCCGAGAGATTAACATTCGGATCCCCATACCCAACTTCAGCGCCATCTGTTGCTGGACGGCGGAGAAGACAGGTGAGGCACGAATACTTTCTGTTCTTGTGAGCGAATCGCTTTGTTGTTGTTGTTGTTGTGTTGTAGTTCTTTCTAGTGTTTTTTTTTTTGGGGGGGGGGTGTTTTTCGTTTTATCCGTTATCCATTTTCTTTTCTTTTCTTTTTTGTCTTTATTTTTATTTTTAAGTCGCTTTTCTACTATTTTAAGTCACTTTTACTTGTACTTGCTATTACTTGCCTTTCTCTCTTTCTTTTTGTTTATAGCATTATATATACACCTTCTATCCCCCCCTCCTTCCCTCTCTCTCTTTCTCTCTCTTTCTATCTTTCTCTCTCTTTCTATCTTTCTCTCTTTCTATCTCTCTCTCTCTCTCTCTCTCCTCTCACCCTCTCCCTCTCCCTCTCCCCCTCCCCCCCTTAAATGCTTACCCGTGTAAATCGTATATTTACGTTTATTTACCATTTGACAGTCTTTACGTTTTTTCATGTCACATGTTTCTTACACAATCTAGAAGTCTTATAGAAACTGTGAAATATTAAACTGTCTTATAAACGTATTGCCTTCGTGCCTGGTGTTCAGTTGACACAAACAATTATTGCAAAGATTCAATGCAGAACGCGGTGCAGTGAGCGAATGTCA
>BOPN01007159.1:40000-47500 GCA_017312705.2 Penaeus japonicus | reverse complement strand
TCCCCCATCTGGGTCGTCGCGTTCATCAAACTCGAACGCTCGGTCCCCCCTCACCCCCTACCCCCTACCCCTCACTCCTCCCGTATCCTTAGCCCCCCTCCCTCCCTATCCCCCCCTATGGCCCCCTACCCCCTCACCTACCTACATCTCCTCCCTCCCCCCATCCATCACCCCCTTCCCCCACTCCACCCCCCCTCCCCGGGCCCGTCCCTGGCCCCTACCCCCTCACCTACCAACATCCCCTCCCTCCCTCCCCCTCCTTCCCCCCTCCCCCATCCATCACCACCACCCCCCCTCCCCCGGGCCCGCGCGATCGTCACTTGTTTCCGAATCGGAGGCTTGTGGTCGCGGCGCGAGTGACGTCACGCATTCCTCTCCCCTTAGCCGTAAGGTGTGGCCCGGCAGCCATCTTGGACCCTGGCTCGTCTCCCACTTCGTGCCCTTCGTGAGGTAATACCTGCTCCTCGGGACCTTCGCCCGCCTCTTGCTGCGGCTTAGGGGCGGCGGGAGTGTCTGCTGGAGGGCTGGGCGTGCGACTGGCGGGGCGGGAGGGCGTTGCGGCGACGGAAAAGGGCGTCGAAGAGGACTGGCTGGGACGAGAGGAGTCAGTTAGGAACCGTTTGTTCCTCACTCGGTCGTTTATTCGGAGGCTCGTCGGCCGCTCGGGAAGCCCCTTTCGAAGCCCTCGGGAGGAACCCCTAGTCCCTCCGATCCCCGACGGGTCACGCAGCGTCCCTAGACCGGTAGGAGAGCCTCCCGAAGTGGGAAATAAGGATCCGAGAGAGGGATTTCCGAGGCGGAGGGAGGAGGGAGAGAGAAGGCGTTACCCTCCTCTTCCTCCTCCTCCTCCTCCTCCTCCTCCTCCTCCTCGTCGCCCTCGAGTCGCCTGGACGCTTTGTTTTCGATCCTCCGAGTACCCGGGTTTTTAATTCTTTTCCCTCCTCCCGTTGAGTTTTATTCAGTGGATTTGATGGTTCTTTTATAGGGAAGGGAATGGCGTGGCGAGAGACCTTTTTTTTTTTTTTTAATCGTTTTTTCTGAAGCTTGTGGTTGGGATTTTTTCGGGTCTTGGGTTTTTCAATCCCCAACGAAGACGAAGATTTCGTTCATTCATCGCTGGTCGGGTCTTGTGTGTCGAGTGGAAACGCCTTATTTATTGTGTTTTTTTATTGATGGTGGAAGACGAGGCTCTCTCTCTCTCTCTTTAAGGCCGAAACTGCAGGATTTTTGGTGGTTTTGAAGAAAAAAGTGAGAAATCTGTGTTTCCATTTCAAGCTGTTACTTATTTCTAATTAATTTTTGAATGAGAGTCCGCAGGGATGTGTGTGTAGGCTCGTAGAGGGAGTGGAATTGCTTTGCGTCGCTTGATTTCTTGAAGGAATGGAAGGCCTAAAGGGGGAAATCTAGGTCACGATTTCATCCGCAGATTCTCACTCAGAACTGGACGCGGTGGAGGCTCGTGTTTTGAGGAATTGGAGGGCGGGGACGTTTTAAAGGTTCTCGTGTCCTCGCGAGAAGGGCGTCTCCCTGTGCTTGATTCCCCGTGTCCTGGTGAAGCCACATACCCGATCAGCTGTGTGTCTGTCGTGATTGTTTGTTTACTTTTTTTGTTTTCGTCGTGTGTCCTTCTCTCGAGCTGATAAGGTGGGGAGGGAGGGATAGGGGCTTAACGGTGCTACTTTTACACTTGTTTGTCTTCCGAGAAAGAGACGCGGTGGAGTGGGTCACTGCTTTTTGTGCCGTCCCCAATTCCTGCTTCCGCCTATGGTTTTCTTATTATTTGTCTCTCTGTATTGATTTTGGTATTATACCTTTTGTGTGTGTGTGTGCGTGCTTGTGTGAGCAGTTTCTACTCTAGAGAAAGGTGATGTGACGTGTAATTTGGTTCCGTTTTGTTGCGACGATTTAAAGGGGAATGCCTTCATTTTACATTGATGCAAAGAATGTTATTTTCGTATTTTGAATGATTGCTTGTTATATATGATAGTGTGAATTTGTGTACTGAATTCACGTTCAGTGTCTGTAAGATTAACATTTCTTTTCAAGAGACTTGTGGATTAGACAAATAATGATAATGATAATCCTTTTGGTCTGAGTTTCTGAGTCACCAGCTGAGGCTTAAATGATTGCCATGCCTTTAACCAGATGGAATCACTAGTCCATTTCCTCTGTCTTGAATTTAATTTTTTGGGGGGAGGCCTTTCCTTCACTGTCATGGCCATTCTTTTGACACACTACCCTTATTGTCTTTAGATATTTTATGTTCACCTTAATTCGTAGCAAGGTTCAAGTGGTTTTGGATAGAATAGTCAGTATATTTACAAGAGAAACGTCCCATTTTGAAAATTAATTATTAGTTTTAAAACTATACCTTCCTGCTTTCAGTATGACACCGCCCAGTGTAGAAAGGGTTCATATAAACAAGTGTTATACATGTGCATCTTGTAATGAGATTTGCCAAACAGATTACTACCCTAAAGCCTTGGGAAATGTATCATAGTTACACTACTTACATATTTGGCTTCTTCATTGGGTTCTTTGTTCAACCAGAGTGTTAGCAAGTCACATAGGGAGAAGAAACCTTATTCTACTTATTCTAGTATTCTAGAATACACGTTATTTACGCGTCACGCTTCCCTACAATGGAGTGACTGGGGAGTAGAGGAGTCATGATTGCATTATCTTAGTGTCATTGTGGAGTGGCCAGCTTTTAAGACATGAATTGTGTAATATGAATATATGCATGTTGCTCCTATCACAAGGTTACAGGATTGTGAAAAAAACAAAAGTGGAATATAAAGTAAACACTCACACAGTTCAAGCCAGTTTGTGTCACAGGCCCCACCCATTGATTGATCAGGTGCTTTCGGATGGGGTGGGGTTTTGGTGGTGGTGGTGCTCATTGGTTAGCTTTTACATGCTGAGTTATTGATAATGGTCTTTATTTTGATTTTATAACAGTTAACTATAAAAAGAAGTGCGAAGTAATGAGTTGGGGGATTTTTTAAAGCTGGGTAGTCTAATGATTTACATTCATTGAACAGTGAGATTTTGAGTGGAAAGTCAAAGTGCTAGTGGAGGTTTACAATGCATTTATATTATCTGTCAGTTTTACAGGATTTACAATTTGGTCATGAATCTTTGTGTATGTAATGTAGTAGAAAATTTGTGAGATGCGCTTGTATTGAGCTGCATTTGTTAATTGAAATAGTAAGACAGCAAATAGATATGGCAAGTGTGAAATACTTTAAAACTCTAATAAGTGTCCAGTATCATCAGCTTTGACATGCTGCTTGCATACTTCACAAGGGAGTAAACATTAGCTAGCAAGATCCTTATACTTTAAACCAATTGACTGAGTTTTTCATACCAGTCATTCAGGTGTTAGGCATGGCTTCAGCGACCAGTTGAATGAGACTGAATATGTATCAATCACATACTGCATCATTGCGGTCCTTCCTGTTGCTTGATTCAGGAAGCGCATTCGATTAAAGCTGGAAAACCTCCTACCATAAGCAAGAATGCTGGCTTTGGAGATTTCAGTTCATTATATGGGAAATCTATTCTCCCATGAGATCATAGGCCTAATGAGTCCCTCTGTTTTCTTTATAAGTCCTGGACTTGCATTTTTATTACCTCATATTCAAGGTTAAGGATCAGTTCTATATTCAGTTCATGCTAGAAGATACCTAGAGTAGCTTTCTATAAGTGTTTTTGTTTTGTTATTGGGGTGTATCCATTCCCACTTCAAACTTGCTGTGATGTGATGGAAGACCTACAAATTGAAGGTCTTTGTTACATTCAGATTCACCTGAAACGTGCTGCGCTCTGTGATTGAAGCCCAGCAATTGGAAATCTTACCTATATATGTGTGGTAAAGATTTGTCTGCCTTTGCCAAATGTCCAAGATGTTTGGAGGTTTATTACGGGTGTTTTTTTGAACAGTCATGTTGCATTGTTCAGCGTCTTGTATGCTCTTTAATTACCATTTTCTAAAGGTTTCGAAGTAGTAAAGTAGTAAACATTTCTTTTTATATTTTTCTAGGGTTCAAAGTAAATATGTGTTTGTGTACAGGAAAGATATCTTGGTCTAAATCCTGGTAGAATAGTTGGTGTTTTCAAAAGTCTTGGACTTTTAGGTTTCGAGTGATAGAGAAAATCCTTTGTGTGGTATTTGTTTGTTTTCACAGACTATTTACTGTTATAATAGTATTTTTTTTTAACCTATAAAGGCATCTTACAGTCTGATATAGGAAGCAATCATATCTGTGTACATTGATTCAGTCAATGTGAATGAATGTTGTTTTTTTTAATCTGCTCATCAAAATCTACTGTATAATACTATAATGCAATCATTTTCTGGCTTCTTGTGGAACATTGGTACGAGTTTGGCATGTCTTGTGGAATTGTTTTATTGTTGCTATTTGTATTTAGGGATAACTACATTAAGTGTAGTAACATAAGAGTTTAGTAAACTGCTTACCATTATAGGTATAGGTAAAAGTTAATTTGTGAGGGAACTTTTGTAAGATTCAATTTATTGCATTTAGTTGTTTGGCAGTCCAAAATACTTGCATTGTTTGGCAATACTGTTACCAGGGGAGGAAGGTCTAGTATTATTTGTTATTAGTGAGTATATTGAGCCTATTAAGTACTAGTTTTTAGGGCTTTCTGAGTTCAGGAAGTTAGATAGGGCCAAAGTTTTCCCAATATGACAGGTAGAAACATCTCTCAGGACTGATTTAATTTAGCCTCCTGTGTTCAGCAACACCTAATAGGCTTCATTGCTGTAAACCAGAGACTACCCTTTTTTTTTTTTCTCTCGCAGATTGAAGGGTGATATCCGCCCTTGGCTAGAGTTCTGTGTAGGATATGTTAGCTGAGGGAGGCTTATTAAGTTCGGTCTCATTTTGAGGGATAGTGATCCTACAGTATCCTTATCATTCTTTTAATGAACTGTGATATGTCATATTATGCCTCTACCTGGGAACAGTCACATTTAAACAACTTTGGTGTTAATGTCAGACATAGAACATTAGTCTTAAGTAATTGGTTGCATCCACTTATATTCAGATTAATTGGTAAAATTTTGAGTCCAGATGCACCACGTAACTTTTATAAGGCATTACCAATCGCTCTACTGCTATCTGCCACTTGTTGGTTCCGCAGAGCATGAGCAGAGCATGACGGAAAATGCCCCATGGTTGAGGGTCACAAATGTTTGGACTTCTAGTTTATATGATGAACAGAGATCTATAGGGACATATAATGCAACACGTGAGTATGTCGATTGAATACAGTAATACACACTGTACAGAAGGGCTAATGATTAGCGTGAATCCATCTGTGTGCAACTTGTCATGGCATACGCTTGATTCTTTTCTGATCTTTTGTTTGCCATATTTTATCTAGAGGGAGGAATGAATGGTTTGTATGGATGAAACTGATTGGTGTTTCTGTGGAAGGGGAGAAGGGTTGGGAGGCACAAAACCGAACAATTATTTTTTTTTAAGTTAAGTGTATGAAGTATATTCTTAGTGTGTAGAATATCAACTGTACACCCACAACCCTTCTTTTCATACTTTAATGTTATTGTATCCTTTCTTTTTCAGAATCCATGGCGGCCATTAGGAAAAAGCTAGTAATTGTAGGTGATGGTGCCTGTGGTAAAACATGTCTCCTCATAGTATTCTCCAAAGACCAGTTCCCTGAGGTCTACGTGCCCACAGTATTTGAGAATTATGTAGCAGATATTGAAGTTGATGGAAAGCAGGTAAGTTTCACACTTTCTTAGACTCTTGGGGAAAGTATGTTTTACAAGTTAAGAGATCTGTCTTATTTCATGCAGAATGATTTATTAATTAATCTCATCATTGTTGTAGTTTTCTGCAAAATGAGAAAAAAAAAAATTAGTTGACTGACAAATTATTAAAAAACATCTGGCTCTAGAAACAAAACTGTATTCACTGTATGGGATATAAGCAAGTTTAACTATAGAGATGCCAAATGTTTAATTTAATACGATTGATTAATGCAGCGTTATTGATCACTTTCTCGCGAATGTGGCAAAATGTCATGTAGATTTTAGTGTTTCTGCTTTTGCACTTTTATCAGAATAAACAGGTAGTCAAAATGGAGATAAAAAAAAAGATGAGTGGATTAAAGTTCTCGGTATTGTACATATACAAATCTTTATTACTTGAGTTTCACGTACCAAACTTTAGTACTTTTTTTCCCCCTCATTCATTCATTAATCCCAAAAGTATGCTGCTAGATCTCCAGCATCAACATGGAAATTATTAACGTTTCCCCCTGCCTTGCCTCCACAGGTGGAACTAGCGTTATGGGACACAGCTGGTCAGGAGGACTATGACAGATTGAGGCCACTGTCCTACCCTGACACAGATGTCATACTCATGTGTTTCTCTATTGACTCCCCGGACTCGTTAGAAAATATTCCAGAAAAATGGACGCCTGAAGTTAAACACTTCTGTCCAAATGTTCCTATTATCCTTGTTGGAAACAAAAAGGTAAGTTAATAGCTCAACCAGTGTTGTTTATGTTCTGGTTTTGACATGAGACATGTTGGTATGATCTATATAATGAATTACATAAGCTGGGAATGTAATTTGTATTTTAGATTTGGTAGATCTTACGAAATAAGGAAAACAATTAGAGAGCGAGATACAACTTTCTGTAGTATGTGTCTGTTAACCCATTCCCGCCGGCACTGTGCCGTCTTTGCATGGCTGCAATGCCGGGGCTCTCGAACACATAGGCCTAAATCAATTATACGATTGACGCCGCAAGCCGGCACCCGGCGCTATGCATATTACATAATCGCCATCTGTGGCCGGCGGTATCGGGTTAACTGATGACAGGAGACCACAAAAATTGGGAATTTTCTTCCTGTAATCCAATCCCCTAGTAGCACCACTCACTGAACCATCCTTTCCCTCCCAGGATCTAAGGAACGATGCTCCGACTATTAAAGAACTATTGAAAATGAAGCAGGAGCCAGTAAAGCCAGAAGAAGGTCGTAACATGGCTGAGAAGATAAATGCATTTGCTTATCTGGAGTGCTCTGCTAAGACCAAGGAGGGCGTGCGGGAAGTCTTCGAGACGGCCACAAGGGCTGCCCTAGCTGTCAAGAAGAAGAAGAAGCCTAAGTGTACCCTTTTGTAAAGGTAAATCACAAGTCTGTTGTTGTTGTTTTTAATTTGTTTTGTAGGTTTTCTTTATTTTTTGTTAATTTATTTGTATTGGAGTATGGATTTCATGTTTTATGTAGACCCCACTTTTACATGTTAGGAATTTTCAAATTTGAAATATGTGGAAGCAGTTGCTTTTACGTTTCTGCTACAGGCATTTTTCGCAGGGTTGGATCACTTTCACTGCAATTCTTTGTTCAAATTGCAACCTAGTTATTCCTTCTGTCATGTTACTAATTAGTATCTTTGCTGATATATCACACAGAGAATCTTAATTCATACTGAAAGT